>SJYE01001350.1:840-27914 GCA_006408755.1 Eudorcas thomsonii | reverse complement strand
TGGAGTTTCAGCTTTAGCATCATTCCTTCCAAAGAAATCCTAGGATTGATCTCCTTCAGAATGGACTGGTTGGATCTCCTTGCAGTTCAAGGGACTCTCAAGAGTCTTCTCCAACACCACAGTTCAAAAGTATCAATTCTTCCGCACTCAGCCTTCTTCACAGTCCAACTCTCACATCCATACATGACCACTGGAAAAACCATAGCCTTGACTAGACGGACCTTAGTCGGCAAAGTAATGTCTCTGCTTTTCTAGGTTGGTCATAACTTTCCTTCCAAGGAGTAAGCGTCTTTTAATTTCATGGCTGCAGTCACCATCTGCAGGGATTTTGGAGCCCAAAACAATAAAGTCTGACACTGTTTCCACTGTTTCCCCATCTATTTCCCATGAAGTGATGGGACCGGATGCCATGATCTTTGTTTTCTGAATGATGAGTTTTAAACCAACTTTTTCACTCTCCTCTTTCACTTTCATCAAGAGACTTTTTAGTTCCTCTTCACTTTCTGCCATAAGGGTGGTGTCATCTGCATATCTGAGATTATTGATATTTCTCCCAGCAATCTTGATTCCAGCTTGTGTTTCTTCCAGTCCAGCATTTCTCATGATGTACTCTGCATATAAGTTAAATAAGCAGAGTGATAACATACAGCCTTGATGTACTCCTTTTCCTATTTGGAACCAGTCTGTTGCTCCATGTCCAGTTCTAACTGTTGCTTCCTGGCCTGCATACAGATTTCTCAGGAGGCAGGTCAGGTGGTCTGGTATTCCCATCTCTCTCAGAATTTTCCACATTACAAGATATCAAACATAATTCCCTATGCTCTACAATACAGTAATTCTTATTTGCTTACCTATTTCATACATGCTAAGTTGCTTAAGTCATGTCCGACTCTTTGTGACCCCATGGACTGTAGCTCACCAGGCTTCTCTGTCCATGGGATACTCCAGGTAAGAATACTGTAGTGGGTTTGCCATTCCCTACTCCAGGGGATCTTCCTTCCTGACCAAGGACCCAGGGATCAAACCTGGATCTCCTGCATTGCAGGCAGATTCTTAACCGCCATCTGAGCCACCTTGGGAATCACATTTTATGTACAGCAGTGTGTTCATCTTATACTCCTACTTTACCTCTCTCCTTCCCCGAAGTTTGCTTTCGGTATCTGTGAGGCTGCTTCCTATTTGTAAGTAAATTCATTTGTCTTTATTTAGATTCTACGAAAGTGATAGAATACTAGTCTTTCTGTCTTACTTTATTTTATATGGTAATCTCAGGTCCATCTATGCTGCTGCAAAAGGCAGTATTTCATGTTTTATGGTTGATTAATCTTTCACTGTACATATGTACCATCTTAATCCATTCATCTGTCAACGGACACTTTAGGTTGCTTCCATGTCTTGGCTATTATAAATAGTGCTGCTATGAACATTGGGCCGGGGCAGGCGGTGGTTATGTGTATCTTTTCGAATTATACTTTTGTCCAGCTCTGTGCCCCAGAGTGGGATAATTGTATTATATGGTAGCTCTATTTTTAGTTTTTCAAGAACCTTCATATTGTTTTCCTGTGGTGGCTGTACCAGTTTACATTCCCACCAGTAGTGTAGGAGGGTTTCCCTTTCCTCCGTACTGTCTCCAGCATTTGTTATTTGTAGACTTTTTGAAGATGGCCATTCTAACTGGTGTGACGTGATACCTCATTGTAGTTTTGATTGGCATTTCTCTAATAATTAGTGATGCTGAGCATCTCTTCCTGTGCTGATTGGCCATCTGTGTATCTTCTCTGAACAAATGCCTACTCAGGTCTTGTGCCCACTTTTTTGACTGGGTTGGTTTTTTTTTTTTTGATATTAAGCTGTATGAGCTGTCTGAATATTTTGGAAATTAACCCCTTGCAAGCTGCACTGTTTACAAATATTTTCTCCCATTCCACAGGTTGTCTTATGATTTCCTCTTGTGCAAAACTGTTAAGTTTAATCAGGAGGCCCATTTGTTTATTTTTGCTTTGGAGGCCTGGGAGATTTTCTAGTATTAGTATTTTAGAACTGATTGGGCTTCCCTGGTGGCTCAGTTGGTGAAGAATCTGCCTGCAGTGTAGGAGACCGCCTGCAATGCAGAAGACCCGGGGTTCAATCTCTGGGTGGGAAAGACCCCCTGCAGAAGGAAATGGCAACCTACTCCAGTATTCTTGTCTAGAAAATCCCATGGACAGAGAAGCCTGGCAGGATGAAGTCCATGGGATCACAAAGAGTCGAATATGACTGAGTAACTAAACCACACCATTTTAGAATCAGGGTGTGCTTCTTAAACGGCAGTGGTACATGGGTTCTTGTTCAGTGTTTTTCTTTTTATATTGTATTAAATACTGAATAATGTCTAAAAAAGAAAAATACAATGCACAACTATTCTGGTGGAAATGGAACTGAAGTCTCTTTCTTCCCACCTGACCTTCCACTCTTCTGGAGTCCCTGAGCAGAAGGCTGTATACAAACCCCTCACCCTCATGACTGTGGAAAAAGGGACCCTGAGCTAGCAGGAATGCAACACCACGTCCATAAGCTAAGAACACCTGAGAATGTGGGAGACCTGGGTTAAATGCAGATTCCTGACTTCCCCCAAGCTCCAAAAAGCAGTTTGTAGAGAGAGGCAAAGCATGGGCATCTGCATTTTTAACAAGTTTCCTGTGCAATGTTGATGCCAATTAGTATTTGAGAACTGAGCCGCCAATGAGTGAGACTGGCAGGAAGGGACCTCTGTTCCCCAAGTGTCAATCCAGGGTCTCACACTTACAGACTGAAGTGCAGACAGGAATTAACTAGCTCAGAAGAGCAGGAGGGAGCAAGTTTTAATTACGCATAGAGAGCAGTCAGAAGAGAGACGCACCAAGGAGCTCCTCCACTCTTTACCACCATCCAACCTCCAGCGTCAGGAACCAAGACTGGTCAAGCCAAGAAGCCACCAGTGAGCCAAGTGTCTTGACAGACTTGAGTTCACAAAAGTCAGTCCTGGTTGAGCTCAAGGTTCAATTTCACAATGAGCTCCCACCTATGGCTGTGCTACAAGGTCCTCTGAAGGGACCTGTCTGCCTCTTTCTTACAGCTTCCACTCTCCCTGCAAACCTTGCTGTTCGCTCACCCAGTGCCCCGAGGTTTGGATCCATTAAATAATAAAGGCTATCCCTTCCTAAGCATTTACCGCAGGCCTCCTGCTGTAGGCCTTTTGTGTATTTTCTAATCCTCCCAAGGGTGAAGCTATTCCAGTTTTACTGGAGGCTGGGTCGCTAGCCAAATGTCACACAGTGAGAAGGGAGCTGACACCAAGGATCTGAAATTGAAAGCCCAGGCTACCCTAGGTCTCTCAGTACTGTCAACGACAGATACTTGGTTGAGATCCCAAACAAAGGGCTCCAGCTCAAGCAGACCCTACAAGGGACTGAAGTCATCAGCACCAGAATCCACTTCTCTGAACCTATTACCTCACCTGCCAGGCAAGGATAATGCCATTTAGGACAGGGGCAAAGCACAGCCAGGAATCAGAGCACTCTTTACTGCGAAGGCAACGCTCTAGGGCAGCTGTAACCCAAAGGCCTGGGCTCTGGCTACCCCAGGCCCAGGAGAATTCTGCCTCCTCCAGCAGATGAGAAAGGGAAAGATGGAGGAAACTGCAGAGATCCCACAGGACAAAAGACAGACCAGAGAGAGAGAAAGGGAAGTAGAAAAGCAGAGGTTTTACGTAGGCCCTGCCTCAGGGCACAGGGGAGAGCTGAAGAAAGCATAAGCTACCCATTCAGGTAAATTATCCTTTCTGTATCCTTCGTGACTATTCGGTTCATAAGGTCTCCCTCATCCATCACTGCATCTAAGTCTCACAATATCAGTTTGAGGTAGGAAGGGTGGACATGGTTCTCCCCAGATGACACAATAAGACAGAACTGAGACTCAGTGAGCTTCCTGGTTTGTTCCAAGAACATCAATTTGTTTTTAAAGATGCTGGCCCTGGGCTCCTGCCACTCTATTATGAAATGTGACCACTGACATGAGGGGTTTTGTGTACTGGGCACTAGAGAAGTAACGGTAAGCAAGACAGTCCCTATCCTGAGGGCTCAGTTTATATAAAGCTTTAATCTGAACTCTACCTGCAACTGGTTGATCTAAACTGCTTGGGATGCTGTACTGAGGAACCTCAGCAGACAGACTCTGGAAAAGCCTGTGATCAATTAGCAATGTCTGTTGTGAACAGGAGAAGGGACAGCAGTCACAAACCTATTTATAATTCCAGTTGATAACCACTGAAAAATGCTCTTCATCTCAACAACCATTCAGCCCATACTACGTACTGTGGATATAGAAGTGGGTAAGACTGACAAGGATCCAGCCCAAGAAACTGATGACATGAGAGCTGACATGGGTGGTAGTGGATTCAATGCAGTTTCCCTCCAGGGACCACTCCATCCTCATCCCAGGTTAAGACCTGCAACCCTTAGATATGGTCTCTTTCAGAGATTAAGGCAAGGCCCAGGAAAAAGAAACTGCAGAAACACAAGTGAGAATTACAGAATGGATGCCTCTGGGGAAAGCTCACTGGGCTGCTCCATCCCCACGGTCAGCCCAGATCCCCCCTCCACCTTACCACCAGCAGCGGGACAGTGCAATGGTTAAGAATGAGCCTGGGCTCGAGTTCCAGCTCTGCCACTCCCATCTCAGTGACTCTGGGTTTCTGTAAATGGAAACAGTTTCTAACCTACTGGGATTCTGAGGATTATATGAGTTGCTATTTTTTAAGTACTTGGGGAAGCACGTAAGTGTTATATGTTAGCTATTATTTGGAAGTTAGGTATCTCTGGTAAGACTACTGACAATTTTTCTACCCTATCTCACTCACTGGAGAGCCTGCTACTGCTAAGTCACTTCAGTCGTGTCCGATTCTGTACGACCCCATAGACTGCAGCCCAACAGGCTCTCCTGGCCCTAGGATTCTCCAGGCAAGAACACTGGAGTGGGTTGCCGTTTCCTTCTCCAATGCATGAAAGTGAAGTCACTCAGTCATGTCCGACTCCTAGCGACCCCATGGACCTCAAGCCCACCAGGCTCCTCCGTCCATGGGATCTTCCAGGCAAAAGTACTAGAGTGGGGTGTCATTGCCTTCTCGGTGAGCCTATTAGGTACTTAATCCTGGATGTTTCTTAGCAGCCCCTTCATCCTTCCAAGAACCATGTTTTAAGCTCTGTCTTGAAGAGTAAGGTGGGGCTTCCATGTGTGTGTGTGGGGGGGCAGGGCAGCGGCGCTGTTTTTAGGAAATTGAGAGCATTTCTAAGCAATACCTCCTCCATTCGGGCAGGTTTTCCCTGGCCTTCTCAGGGCTCAGGGTGTATTAACATCTGGCCCAGTGTAGGGAAGAAAGCTAAAGGCTTGTGTCTGGAGGACCAAGTCAGAGCATCAGCACTAGGTCACCTTGGGGCACATGCTTCCAGGTGTAGTCCTCTTCTAACCTCTACTCCGACAGCACCAACCACTTGAAGGGCCTCGCATGTCTCTACCCTTGAATAAACAAGGCAGAAGACAAAACCAGCACAAGCATCCTGATTCCTTTGATGCCACCCAGGAGACTTTGGTTAAGAGATGACCTCAGCTTTCTGCAAAATAAGAAGTGATCAGATGGCTTCCAAAGCCAAACTGCACTCTGACCTTCCTCAAGTTTAGGATCTCCAAAGAGCTGTCACCTCAGAGAGGCAAAGGCAATGATGAAACAAGTCAGGGGCTGGGACAGGGAAGACCTGGAATGGCAGAGAGCATCCCAGAGCAACCGGAAGCCCAGCTGCAGCCAACAGAGAACCTCAGCAGCCTCTCCACGCCCAGCCAGGAGTCGAGCATTTCCAGACTGCCCTCACACTCCTTTCTCCTGCTCAGCAGACAAACTGCTATGCCCAGGGCAATTCGATAAAGTCAAGTATCCTTCCACAAATGGTTATGGAGCTATAATACTATCGAGCCCTTAAGTAGGACTGTCACTGTGCTAAATGTCTCCCTCGCAATATCTTAATAATAGACTGATGCTTATCATTTTTTTTAGTCTCCTGGATTTTTTCCTTATTTGTTGTGCTCTAAACGGGTGGGAGGACTAGCTCTGCCAGTTTTTAATTCTGACCCTGGGCAATTCCCTTCATCTCCATGACCCTATAGAGAAGGAATTTCTCCATAAACGGGGGCCAATTACCACCCACCTCAAGGGCACTGAGAGATAAGAATAAAGAAGTGTTTCGTAAAGTTTTAAGGTCTAACCAAAGGCAGTACCAACTGTTCCAACCAAGGACTTGATGAGTAAGAGTACACCCCAGGAGTAATCAAGGATAGTGGCTTAGAATCCTCAGCTCTGGCAGTCCACTTTGGACAGTGTCCCACCAGCTCCTCTGGAGTACAAACCTGCCAACTCCTGGTACCTGAAGCAGTCCCCTCCCAGCCTTTGGAGGCCTGGCTCAGGGCTGCTGGGTGCTACAGTAAAGGGACAGGAAGACTGGATATCCTGAATCCACCTAGCCTTTAAAAACCCAATCATCAGAAATCTGACCACCTTTATCTGAAACCCAACCCAGGGCCTGCTCCTCATCCCAGCCCTCCTATGAAGAGGCAGAAGCAGGCTAGTGATATGCCTAGAATGCAGCCCATTTCACAGGCTGAAAATCTGAGGCAAAGATTTGGGTTTTGGGGAAGAAAGGAAAAAAAAAGAAAAAAATGAAACCAGGCTCCTACAAACCTCAGACCTGCTAAGAAATGAGGTTCTTGCCACAAAAGTGGTCTCGTGTGAACTGGCCCTGCACTAGGACAACAGCACTGTTCGACAAACTAACCAATTATTTAGAGATTTCTAAGTCCTGACCTCACCCAGGCCAATCCATACATGTTGCCTTCTGCACTCACTCTGGCCCTGCTGGTTTTTGTCCCATTGCTGGTCAGCCTCCACTGGGTATGTGCTGTGGGATTCGTGGGCATCCCAGGACAAACCCAAGTGGAGGGCTCTGCCCACCTCTTACTGGTTTCCTTTGTGCTCTGGCTAGTTGCAAACCCAAGCAGCAAGTTGTTGGAAGCCAGCTGAGTGTGACGGGAAGAGCACTGAACTGGGCATTGGAGTGTCGAGTCTCAAACGCTGCACCCTGTACAAGAGCCTTGGTCAGTAGCTTCCCCTGTGTGGGCCTGCTTCCCTCAGCAAGAGTGGTGTGCGTGCGCTCACACAAAGGGCACACACCAACTCTAGGTGCCTGCAGGAGCAGCTCTCCAGCAGAGGACCAGAGCCTGCGCAGCTGCACTGGCGGCAATGCGGTGCTGGCCAGCTCCTTAACCTTCCTCACCAGGAGTGGCCCTCCTCACCAAGGCTGCTTTGAGGGTCCTAAGTGCCTTTGAAAGCCTCTGTTTCTAAGTTGGGGAAAAATTTTAGCTCATAAAAATTATAGCCCTATTTTTTTAAAAGGTGTGTGCATCTATAATACATACAAGATACACATGTGTGTGACTCAAGAAGAAAAAAATCTAGAAATATGCTGTCAAATACAGTAGTCACTGGTCACATATGGACACTGAATACATGTAGCCAGTCTGAACTGAGAAGTAAGCACATTAAGTAAAAGTATAAAAGATACACCAGATTTCAAAGACAGTATAAAGAATAATTTTTATACTGATTATATGCTGAAATGAAAATATTGTGATTATCTTGGCTGGGTTATATTAAGTTGGTTTCACCTATCTTTCTTTTTAAAAATATGGTTACCAGAAAGTTTTCAGTTATATATATGGCTTGCACTGTATTTCTATTAGGCAGCAACTGATCTAAAAAGGTATAGTTGCTTAGTAGTATTTATGGCGGTTGGTGGGACAGATTATGAAGGGATTTATTTTCACTGAAACACATTTGGATATTTTCCTACAATGAACTGGTGCTGCGTGAATAAGCTGAAAAGATTTCCCCTTCAAAAGAAGTTAAAAGACTCAACACATAATAGTATTTCCCATCCCTTTTGATAACCCAGAGCCTGAGAGTTTCCCAATGCCCACAGAGAGTGGTCCCCACCCCTCCCACTGGCTGGGAGGCCATGCCCGAGAAACCACAAGGTCAGCAGGGCTCTTTCCAGCAGGCTGCAGGTGGCCTGACAGAGCTGAAGAGGAACATCTCTTGAGGGAAGAGGGGCCAGGGCTCCCCAGCAGAATCAGAAGTTCCAGGGCCTGGCTCATACCCACTTATGGTGGCCACGACGGGCAAAGCTGGGACCTCCAGGCTGGGCCACCAGAGCCCGCAGAGATTCCTGCTCTCTGAAGAACTGTGTGGGTCCTCTCTCCCAGAAAGTTTTTTTCAGGTGAGGTATGTATACTTCTGTGGTCCAGGAGAATGCAAACCTAGATGGTAAGTTAGGCAGAAGTCTGGATTCAGTCTGCCATGGGCTGGAATCCCAGCTGCTGCTAACAAACTACTATGCAGCCGTGAGCAAATTACTGAACCTCTCTGAACCATGGTTTTCTGGTCTGTAAAACAGGATCAGGACTGTAGGAAGATCCCATGGGAATGTGAATATTAACCAAGATAATTAACAAGATGTGTGTGACGTCTTTGTTCATCACAAGAGAAGTGGAAGCTCTGGGCAATCTGGCCTGGTTCCCTGGGGCATGTGTCTTCAACAAGGCAAGCTACCTCTGAGGTAGGTTTGAGGACCCCCAGCTAAGCCCAAGGACAAAATAAAGGCACATCAGCAAAGGATGGACAATGCATTCATGAGCACGGGATTCAATCCCTCCATACAAATTGTGACAGTCGAAGGTCCAGCCAGGAGAAATGTGAGAGCCAGGCTGAAATCAGAACTGGGATCTCCAGACTTTCAGCTCTGGCAGTTCGCTCTGACCCCACCCTGAAGTTCTTACCTGAAATAAAAAAGCCACTCTAGTTTCCGACAAGTCAGGAACAGAAAACTGTGACAAAGAGAGCCCACATCGAGCTCATTCCCCATCTCCAGGCCTTACCATGCCTGAGCCCATGCAACTCCCCCTCCCCATCGAGGATGGGGCCTGGGACAGGGCAGGGAAGTTGGAAAACACTCACACTCCTCCTGGTTCTGGGGCCAAGAGACTCCTGGACAATATGAGAAAAGAGGAGGAAGTAAGAAATAGCTATCAGAAAACTTCCTCTTAAAGTTAACTAGTCTGGAGGAGGCAAGGACAGGACATTAAGTTAGTCAAATGGCCCAAGGCACTATATCTCTTCCTTTCTATCTCTTTTCTGGATGACTGCAGCAGTTTGTCCAGGGGTTTCCCTGCTTTTAACTTGGCCGTTCTGCCCCACCTCAATCCACTCTGCACAGAACGGAGAAATCAGCTTCTGCCACCTCCTTTGCTTTCGGAACAGCACCAAAACTTCCCTAAGCTGGCCTCCAAAATCCTCTCAGGTCAGTTCCTTAGAGAACATTAAACTCATTCCCCACCTAGCACCTGCTATTCCTCATCAGCAGGCTCCTTATCAATCCCATCTTGGCCCACCCTCAGAGGTATTTGCTGACACCTTGATTGAAGCTACCCTCACCCACACAATCCCAAATCCTTCTCTCTTAGTTACTGTTTCTTTAACAGCATTCACCACTATCAGAAACTGCCAAGTAGTACTAGAGATGGCAGCAAACCGACATTCCTCCCACTGAAAAGCAGGACCCATGTCCCCTCCCCTTCCTTCTCAGAGGGATCTGTAACTTCTACCAACACAGTATGACAGAAGTGATACTGTATCAGTGCTCGGGCCCAGGACCTTAGAATACCGACCACATCTACTTCCTGTCTCTTGGAACACTCTGACAGCCCCAAGCCACTATGTATGGATACCAAGCCCTACTACTTGGAAATCACAGTGGTGGAGAGGACACCTGAAGGCACTCCAGTTCCAGATGAACCCAGCCTTCCAATCACCCTGTCAAGGTTGCAAACATGTTGAGGGAAGCTCTGGTGGGCCCTGCAGACCAGGACCTGCCACCTCTATCACTGTCACGCAGAAAAGAAGAATCGCCTGGGCGAGCCATGTTCAACTCCTACCCCATGAAATCACTGAATACAAGGGCTGTTCTTGATATAACTAGTAGCTTCCCTATTCCTCCCAACACCCCAGGGAAGATGGCTGTGTGCCCTGCCATGTCATCCACCACATGGTGAGGTGTAGCTCCAGGATCTTGCTTCAGACATGAACGCTCCCTCCATCCATTAAACCATCAACTACTGTTGCTGACTCCAGGCTCTTTCTTAGGTCTTGAAACTGGGCAACAGAGGCCCTGCAGGCCTGTGAGGTGCAGTCCAACACCATCAAAGAAATACATAGTGTGACAGGTTAGTTAATCTTTAGTGGAGACTTCTTCTTAGAAAACACCAAAATCACAACCAAATGCTTAACAACCATCAACAACACAAAAAACCTGCTCAGTTCAGTTCTGTTTGGTCACAGTCGTGTCCAACTCTTTGTGACTCCATGAATCAAGGCAAGCCAGGCCTCCCTGTCCATCACCAACTCCCGGAGTTCACTCAAACTCATGTCCATCGAATCGGTGATGCCATCCAGCCATCTCATCCTCTGTTGTCCCCTTTTCCTCCTGCCCCCAATCCCTCCCAGGATCAGGGTCTTTTCCAATGAGTCAGCTCTTCGCATGAGGTGGCCAAAGTATTGGAGTTTCAGCTTCAGCATCAGTCCTTCCAATGAACACCCAGAAGTGATCTCCTTTAGGATGGACTGGTTGGATCTCCTTGCAATCCAAAAGCATCAATTCTTCCGCACTCAGATTTCTTCACAGTCCAACTCTCACATCCATACATGACCACAGGAAAAACCATAGCCTTGACTAGACAGATCTTTGTTGGCAAAGTAATATCTCTGCTTTTGAATATGCTATCTAGGTTGGTCATAACTTTTCTTCCAAGGAATAAGAGTCTTTTAATTTCATGGCTGCAGTCACCACCTGCAGTGATTTTGGAGCCCCAAACAATAAAGTCTGACACTGTTTCCACTGTTTCCCCATCTATTTCCCATGAAGTGATGGGACCAGATACCATGATCTTCGTTTTCTGAATGTTGAGCTTGTAAGCCAACTTTTTCACTCTCCTCTTTCACTTTCATCAAGAGGCTTTTTAGTTCCTCTTCACTTTCTGCCTAAGGGTGGTATCATCTGCATATCTGAGGTTACTGATATTTCTCCCGGCAGTTTTGATTCCAGCTTGTGCTTCTTCCAGCCCAGTATTTCTCATCACATACTCTGCATAGAAGTTAAATAAGCAAGGTGACAATATACAGCCTTGACGGACTCCTTTTCCTACTTGGAACCAGTCTGTTGTTCCATGTCCGGTTCTAACTGTTGCTTCCTGACCTGCATACAGATTTCTCAGGAGGCAGGTCAGGTGGTCTGATATTCCCATCTCTTTCAGAATTTTCCAGTTTATCGTGATGCACACAGTCAAAGGCTTTGGCATAGTCAATAAAGCAGAAATAGATGTTTTTCTGGAACTCTCTTGCTTTTTCCATGATCCAGCAGATGCTGGCAATTTGATCTCTGGTTCCTCTGCCTTTTCTAAAACCAGCTTGAACATCTGGAAGTTCACAGTTCACGTATTGCTGAAGCCTGGCTTGGAGAATTTTGAGCATTACTTTACTAGTGTGGGAGATGACTGCAATTGTATGGTAGTTTGAGCATTCTTTGGCATTGCCTTTCTTTGGGACTGGAAATGAAAACTGACCTTTTCCAGTCCTGTGGCCAGAGTTTTCCAAATTTGCTGACATACCGAGTGCAGCACTTTCACAGCATCATCTTTCAGGATTTGAAATAGCTCAACTGGAATTCCATCACCTCCACTACCTGTGTTCATAGTGATGTTTTCTAAGGCCCACTTGACTTCACATTCCAGGATGTCTGACTCTAGGTGAGTGATCACACCATCGTTGATTATCTGGGTAGTGAAGATCTATTTTGTACAGTTCTTCTGTGTATTCTTGCCACCTCTTCTTAATATCTTCTGCTTCTGTTAGGTCCATACCATTTCTGTCCTTTATCGAGCCCATCTTTGCATGAAATGTTCCCTTGGTATCTCTAATTTTCTTGAAGAGATCTCTAGTCTTTCCCATTCTGTTGTTTCCCTGTATTTCCTTGCATTGATCACCGAGGAAGGCTTTCTTATCTCTCTTTGCTATTCTTTGGAACTGCATTCCAATGCTTATATCTTTCCTTTTCACCTTTGCTTTTTGCTTCTCTTCTTTTCACAGCTATTTGCAAGGCCTCCTCAGACAGCCATTTTGCTTTTTTGCATTTCTTTTCCATGGGGATGGTCTTGACCCTGTCTACAATGTCACTGCTAGAACCTACCAAAACAAGATACTCTACATCCAAAGACAAAGAAGCCACAAGGAGATGGCAGGAAGGGTGCGATCGAGATAAAATCAAGTCCCATACCTGCTGGGTGGGTGACCCACAAACTGGGTAACTATTACACCACAGAAGTTTGATCACAAGAGTGAAAGTTCTGAGCCCCATGTCAGGTTTCACAACCTGGGAGTCCAGCAATGACAGAAGGAGCCCACAGAGAATCCTGCTTTGAAAGCCAGCAGGGTTTGAGCTCAGAAATTCCACAAGGCTGGGGGAAACAGAATCTCCACTCTTAGAGGAGGCACACAAGCATCCAGGTTTGTTTTTTGTTTTTTTATTTATTTGGGTGCGCTGGGTCTTGGCTGCAGCAAGCGGGATCTCTCAATTTTCCTTGCAGCATCTGGAATCTTTAGTTGCAGCATGCAAAGTCTCAGTTGCAGCATATGAGATCTAGTTTCCTGACCAGGGATTGAACCTGGGTCCCCTAAAATGGGAGTGCAGAGTCTTAGTCACTGGACCACCAAGGAAGTCTCTCCAGGGCTGTTTTTTTTAAGCTTCCAAGCTTTGGGGTGATTTGTGAGGCATTAACAGATAAATAAAACTACCCTGCTGGCTTATGGTGTCACTCCACTAGCATGTAAACTATGAGTGCAGGCCTCTTCTGTCTTATTTCCATCAATATTGCCAAGGTCTAACACTTGGGTTACTGAAATAAATGTGTTAAATAAGTGATTTTCACTTTGGTGGTAGCTAAATTAGTTCTTTCCAGACAAAGGTTAGACAAGCGTGAATACTCAAGAGACTCTCCTGAAGGGACTTTCCAGGTGGTCTAGTGGTTAGGTCTCTGTGCTTTCACTGCACAAGGCACGGGTTCAATCCCTGGTCAGGGAACTAAGATCCTGAATGCCAAGTGGCCAAAACCTCCCTCCCCTCAAAACAGTTAAAAGTTCCAGGCTACAGTGTCAATTTGGGCTCAATTAAACCTCTTTAGAATTCCTTTAAAAAGGGACAATCTCTTTCCCTGTCCAGCCCTCTAGCCCATGCACCTCGGCAGGGACCCTCGACTTTCCCAAATTAAAGGGGGAAGAGCGTTCAGGCCTCCCTTCCTGGGTATCCTTTCCGGGACTCCCCCCGCCCTTTTCAGGGGCCAGCAGTGCCCCAATGCTGAGCAACAAGGTGAAAGTGGAGCAGGAGCTCGTATTCTGAGGAAAGCCTGGAGGCCTCCAGGGTGGGTCACGAATTAAAATGGGATATTTGAAACCCTCTGTGGCAAATGAGCGGCATATGAGTCTTATCTGATCTGCCAGGACATAATTCCAGAGTAAAGGTTATGGACAGGCATATGACAGTGAAATGGGACCGTATGTGAGGAAGACATATACGATCTGAGAGTAAAAACTTACCAAATATCTGTGGGAGGAAATCAGTCTAATGTGATCATCAAAATCACACCTGCTTACTGTAAAATATCTGCTAATTGTGTCACACACGCACACATACACACTAAATAAAAAAAGACAGTCTCTGGAAATGGGCTGGTTTACTGGCTCACTGAACTGGTTGATACTTGCACTGCGGCCTCCACCAGGCCTAGGCTCAGTCTCAGGGCCAGAAGGGGAGTCTTAGCAACTGCCCCATCTAACCAGGTTCAGGACGTCAGGATCTTCTCAACAACATTACTGCCAAGGATGGGCAACCACTGTGTGCACACTGATGGGGGCACTCACCTTGGCCCAGAACTCCCCAAGAGCCTAGGGCAGAATGAATGCCTTAGCAGAAGAATCCCACAGCCTTGGGCAAGATCTTGGGGATGACACTCTAAAGCTGGTCCAATCATGTGAGGGAAAGCAATCCCCACCAGATAAAATCTTTCTCAAATCAGAGACCTAACCTCCACGGAACTTAACCTAACCTCCACGGAACTTAATCCCATGGGAAAGGACCTTGAAAAGTCTTTTGGCTTGACCACTTTCATTTACAGAAAAGGGAAAGGAAGTCCAAAGAGGTTCAGTCAACAGCCCAAGGTGTCTCAGCTCATGAGTCAAACCTCTGGGACTAGAAAGCTGGTCCTCAATTCTTCTGCCCTATCCTACAGGGCTCACAGCCACCACTGCCACAGAGAAGCTTCTTTTCAATGTTGGTTGCCCCAGAGTGAATTCAATGCTCCCGTGAGCTTTAGTTCCACTGCCCAAAGAGTAGGATCATGAACAGGCAGGCACAAGGCCTCTAGCCAGCATCCTCCCCATTCCACTTGAGGCAGTAACATCTGCCTTAGCCGCTCTCATACCCAAAGGTTATCTGAGCTAGAAGGGGCCTTGGAGAATGTTAGCACAGATGCATGAAAGGGAGTGAAGTCTCCCCGGGGCCTAACATAACCGTGTTTCCTTGACAAGCCAACTCTTCAGCATTCAGAAGGCTTCCCCCCCAAAAAATAAAGCTTTCCCTTACTGCCCTGGGCCCTCAGGCCAAAATGCCCAGAGTGTCCTGTCTCCCATCATATCCACTCTTCCTCACAAAGGTGGATAAGGAGACCTCCTCCAGGGCTGCAATTCCTGCCCGTGAACTCTTCCCCACCCTCTCCTCTGATTCTCCAATAAGGACATGCCTCAGCTTGCGGGTTGGACAGACTGCTGTCCTCTCTCCTTTGTATGATAAAATACACAGAGTCTGAGCCCACAGGCCTCAAACAGGTGTCCTAGACTAAGGAAGCTAGACCGTGCCGCTAGATGTGTGCGTCATAAAGGAAGGAACAGAGGTTCACTGTGGCCAGGTCTTCTCATTTTTTTCCTTAACAGTTTTATTGATATAATTCACATTCCATGCTATTGACTCATTTAAAGTAGACAATTCTTTTTTTTTTAATATTCAGAGTTTAAGTTTTAAAAGAAAAACCAAAAAATCTCTAGGTTTCCAGATATATTTTCTTGATTTTAAAACACAGATGCTTAAGTTGTTTTTAAATGGAAGGGTAATCAAACTCTGTCAGGAGGCTGAACTGGATCTGAGGTGGTAAGCAGAGTGAATAAACATTTGTAACTTCTACCTTTCAAGACAAAAGTACCATCATGGCTTGTGTCATGTTTACCTCTGAATTCTGGAACCTGATACCTAGCAAGGACTCAAAAAATTTCAGAATGAATCAATATAGAAAAGTACTTTGCCAATTTACAGCTGCAGAACCCTACAGCAAACTGCCAAACTCTTTAAGTAGCATCACCACGACAGGGAACCCAGGACCTACAGTGGCAGCCCTCCACTGGGGGCACTGGTAAGTTACTACTTGACCAGAGTCAAAGCCTACTGACCCTCACCTCCCACCTGCCATCAGGGCTTTACCTGGAGGGCCACTTGAAGCAGGTCTGTTCAAATGCTGTACTTTAGAACAACCGCACTGCCACCCACCTCAAGCTTTGATGGTCTGGGAAAAATTATCCTAGTTTCTCAACCATCCCCTCTTCACAGTAAGGGGCATGCATCACAGTGAGCAGCTGCCTCCGTGTGTTCCTAATTTCCTGTCTCTCTCCCACTCTCCCAAAGCAGCATCCAGGGGGCTCTCACCACGGCCCAACTCTGCCCCCTACACTCAGCTCCACTGCGGACAAAACCCAAACTAGGTTATTCCATCCACATAATTGGCCTCTCTTCCTCATTTCACTTTAAGTAAGTAAGTAAGTAAGTGAAGTCACTCAGTCGTGTTTGACTCTTTGTGACCCCATGAACTGTAGCCTACCAGGCTCCTCTTCCCGACCCAGGGATCAAACCCGGGTCTCCTGCATTGTAGACAGATGCTTTACCATCTGAGCCACTCTCATTGTAAAGATATATTAAGAACAGGAAAAGCAAGGAGACCTGCACTCCCTCAAACAAATCCAAAGCTGCAGAAAGATACCGAAGATGGAGCGGGAGGGTTTCACTGCAAAGCACCTGAGCTGTCCTCTCACCAACCTTCTACCACTAGGGCACTCCCAAGTGCCACAATGCGGGCTTCTCGTGGCAGGATTACAGGCCCCAGGGACTCCTTAAATTCCCCTCCACTATGAAGTTGTGTACCAGCCTAGGGCAGGTAGGAAGAGCTGGCTCTAAGTGATATGGGCTGCCTTCCTGTGTATCCCCAGGACCAAGCAGCAGGGAAAAGGGGGAGAGAGGACCCAGGAAGACAGAAGGCTTAGCATTTGACCTCTGTTAGCAAATTGAAGACCTGGGTCAAATTCAAGACCTCAAAAGAGGAACCGTCAACACTCTCAGAATGATCATCACGTGTTATTTGCCAGGCTTCAGCTGAGCACTCACCTTCACCCAGTGCACACTCGCTGTGATCCTAGGATGGGGGTACTCCAGTTATAACTCCACTTACTGAGGCCAGAAGTTACTGATCTATCTGAGGGCACTCACTTGGTAGGTGATTGGACTTAAACTGGATAACTACAAAGTCAACGCTCTACTTCTTCCTCCAGAGGACTGAAAACAAAACCAGAATAGGAGCAAAGAGACATGGGTTCAAGTCTCAGCCATACTCTGAACTGACTGTGACCTTGAACAACTCTATTTCCTTTCTGGGCCAGAAGTACCTATCCCGTAAACGAATGGTTTAGTTAGATTCAAGGACTTCTGGGGTCCCTTCCAGCTGTAAATCTCCTCCTCTGAAAGGGAGATAAGGACATCTAAGCCTCTTTGTGCAGAGCATTAGGGTCAGAGTTGATAACTGGCCACAAGTCAGGGTAAGCCTGGCTCTCAAAAGCCCACTCTTCTCAGAAACTCAGACTGCCTATGGGCTGGTGCAAACCCACTGTTAGCTCAGGTGTAAAAATGGCTCAAATTCAGCTGAAAGGAGGTGGCTCTTATGGGAAGAAAACCTTGTGCCCGTAGCTATGTGCCAAGCAGACAGTCTAGATGCAGACCCAGGAAGTCCCCTACCTGGGTATTTTCCCAGGTGGAGGTGGGGACTCCTGTATGGAAGCCTGTCCCCCCGCCACTACTTCCAGGGCCACTGCCTCCTCTTCCCGCCTAAACAGCTGCAGTAGTGCAAGCAAGATGGGGCTCTTGGCTCAAGCGTGGACTCAGCCTAGGCCAGTCACCAGTAACTGCATTCCAACTAAGCTGGCCTTCTGAAAGGTCAGAGAAATCCCATACACTGGAGTTGCTCCCTATCCTTGAAGGATGACAACCGGTAACTGTCCTACACCTACACTTCAGGAATGTCTCAGACGTCTGCTCCCTTCGAATCTGGGAACCTTGTCCCACAGGATGAAACAGGAAACCCCAAATCACCTATTCTTAACCTAAGAGGTTCTCCCACGTGGCTAAAGCAAACTTTCAAAAACAAAAATCTGACCGTCACTTAAAATCTTCTAAAGCTCTCCACTGCCTTCCAGTTAAAATCAGAATTTATACCACAGCCACAAGGAACTACTCAGTTCCCTGAACCTCTCGGCCTTTCCTCAACCAAGAATGAGTCTTTTCAGGTCTTTTCTCAGATAGCTCTTACCTGTCCTTCCCATTTCAGTTTAGCTACTGCTTCCTCCAGAAAAATTACTCTGACCTGGACTGAGCTGGGTGTCCCCTGCTGCACTCCCAAAGAATCCCACAGTCTTCTTACACTGCATCGAGAATGTGTGTGCTCTCTGTCAACACAACTTTTTATTATTCACTGTGGTATCCTCTGCGCCAAACTCAACATATGAATGATGCTGCTAAAAGTATGAGATTCATCCATTTATTCACTAATTAAACCTTCACTGAGCTGCCTGCTCTGTGCCAGGCATGTTTAGGTGCTGGAAATAAAGCAGCGGTCAAATGCCAAAGACCCTTATCCAACAGTGATAAAAACTAAAAAGAAAACTGAAGCAGGATAAGAGGGGATGAGATACAGCATAAGGTGCATGCAGTCTGCCAGTTAATACAGGGTGGTGGGGGCAGGCCTCTCCATCCCAGGGAAGGGACCAGGAACCGGAAGAAGGTGAGGGCATGGTCCACGTGGCTATCTGGGGAAACAGCACTGAAGAAAACAAGCCCTGAAGCACAATATGCTCCAGGAAAAGCAAAGAGTCACGTAGTTGGAGGGGTAAAGTGGTGAAGATGGAGTCAGAGCTCAGGGTCGGGGCAAAGGCAAGTCTGGGAGTCAGCTTAAGAAGATACTCTAAGGACTCTGAATTTTTACTCCACTATAGAAGCAGTGAGAGGACTTAAAGCAAGAGTGACAGGACACCAGTTAGAGGCTCCTGCAACCTTCCAGGTGAGAAGCAATGGTATATGGACCAGGCTGGCAGCCGAGGAGGAGGCAAAAACGTTCACCTTTGGCCACAGTTGACCTGTTCTGGTCTCCTCTCCACATACTCTAGCTCACTGAAACTCCTGATAACCCCAAAGTAAGTAATAGTGATATTGCAATTATCCTCTGTAATCTGCTCAGCAGGCGCTCTTTTTAGCCCCACTTCAGTTAAATGTTTACCTTTGGTCACAGTTTTTAGAAGCCAAAAGGATGCCCTGGTAAATTAGATATAAGGTGACAGAGAAAGAGGTGGCAAGAATGACCCCAAGGTTTTTAGTCTGAGCAATTATGAGGACAGTTGCTTATTAACCTCTCCTGAGGCTCACGTTCCTCATCTGTGAAGCAGAGTTAAAAAAGAGTGCCTGCTGAGAAGATTACAAAGGATAACTGCAATATCACTATTACTTATCTTGGGGTTATCAAGAGTTTCAATAAGCTAGTGTATGTCAAAGGGAGACTAAAACCATACAGGGTTCCGGTGGACAGTGTGTCGAGATGGCTCCCGGCAACTATGGGATTGAATTGAGTTCCTCTCAAACGCTGGGAACTTCATTTAAAGGCAAGGCAAAGAAAAGGCTATCTAGAGTTGCTGGAATGTATGTCCAGAGGGGAAGGTGGTTACCACATCAAATGTGGAGGGTTATACCAAGTTCCCTGAACACCAGGCCTCAGACAGAGGCTCCATCTGGGTTTACCAGTAACACCTCAAACTAAAGTAGGTGAAGTTTCTCACTGTATGTCAGATTTATGTGGACAGTTTTACAAAGTTCATAATAAAAGCCCACATTCCTTACCTTTCACACCTAAGGCTTTGTCAGTCCAAAGATGCAGCCAGAGGAAAAGAGCCCATCAAGACTGTCCCTCTGATTCTGGGGAAATCCCTCATGGAGACACCCTGCTGCTGCTGCTGAGTCGCTTCAGTCGTGTCCGACTCTCTGCAACCCCATAGACGGCAGCCCACCAGGCTCCCTCGTCCCTGGGATTCTCCAGGCAAGAACACTGGAGTGGGTCGCCATTTCCTTTTCCAATGCATGAAAGTGAAAAGTGAAAGGGAAGTAGTGACTTCACTGGTCCAGAGAGATCTAAGGGAGTGGCCAGGAGAGGACAGCCTTACTTGCTAGAGGTTCATAAAAGAAAATAAATTTTGATACCTGGCTAATAAAAGGACGGGAAAAAGGGTGAAGGGGCAAAGAGGTGGGTGATGGGATTTCAATCAGAACGTGTCTGACTCTTAGCGACCCCATGGACTGCAGCCTACCAGGCTCCTCTGTCCATGGGATTTTCCAGGCAAGAGTACTGGAGTGGGGTGCCATTGCCTTCTCCAGAGACACCCTAGGCTAACTCCAAATTATCACTCTTCACTTAGCAAAGGCATGGATAACCCCTCAGAATGGGTAATTACCACAAACTATTGATACATATACAGTCGATCCCCAAACAACGCAGGGCTCAGTGAAAAACCCACTTATAAGTTTATAGGCTGTGTCAGGCCTCTGCTGTGGCTCTCATCTGCGGTTCTGCGACAGCAGAGAGGGTAGGACTAGAGTATTTACCGAGAAAAATATACGTAAGTGGATCCATGCAGCATGAACCCATATCGTTCAGGGATCAACTGAACCTGGCTTTGGAATGCATCTTCCGGAATCTAAACCACTTGCATCCATGAGGGATATTTCAAGTCATGAACTGGGCCACCCCGTAACGAGGTATCAAGCTGACCCTCAGGTAGCCTCATCACAGGGTTAGTCTGTCGTGTTCTGACTGAAATCCCATCAACGACCCCTCTGCCCCTGCACCCTGTTTCCCGTCCATTTATTAGCCAGGTATCAAAATTCATTTTCTTTTATGAACCTAGCAAGTAAGGCCTGGAGAAGGCGATGGCACCCCACTCCAGTACTCTTGACTAGAGAATCCCATGGACGGAGGAGCCTAGTAGGCTGCAGTCCATGGGGTCGCTAAGAGTCAGACACGACTGAGAGACTTCACTTTCACTTTTCACTTTCATGCATTGGAGAAGGAAATGGCGACCCACTCCATCGTTCTTGCCTGGAGAATCCCAGGGACAGGGGAGCCTGGTGGGCTGTCTTCTATGGGGTCACACTGAGTCGGACACGACTGAAGCGACTTAGCAGCAGCAGCAGCACCAAGTAAGGCTGTCCTCTCCTGGCCACTGCCTTAGATCACTCCAGACCAGCCAGGGAGGTTTGGGAGCCCTCTGGAGGCCCCAACACCCTAATTACCAGCTTCGAGGTTGTCTTGGATTTTGCAGACAGGAGCAGTCCCATCCGCCAAGCTCTCCATGTTAGAGAGGTTTTTGTGGTTTCAGGTCCACTGATCCACCTCCTCTCCCTCCCTTTGGGAGGGAAAGAGTGCTGAGTAACAGCTCTAAAATGCTTACTCTAACCTAGGTCCCGCTGCAGAGGCAGTGGGTCAGCCAAGAGACTCCACTCTGCAGGGAGGTTCAGAGTTCAGATCTACAGAGACCACCCCCTACCTGCCCAGGGTCCCAGACCACCTCCAAAGCACCTCTCCCTCCCCAGCAGGCGTTATCTCCCAGTGGGTGTAAAACTCAAACAGCCTGCCCAGATCAAGGGACAGGTTCCTGGGGAAGGCCTCCTTCCCTTCTTTCCTTCAGAGGGTGTCCCGATTGTGTGCTTTCTTTACAAGAACAGAAAGTGGTCTCAACTACAGGAAAAGAGCTTTAAGCCTTCCTTTATAAAGGCTAACGTAACAGTTCTTCAACAAAAGGTGTATAATACTGACTAGCTATGGAGTTTAAAACAAATAAAAATAACCATAATGCCATTATTACCCTTGACAAATAATTTCCTAATATCTACACTTTCAAAATTTCTTCTTATATAACCTGTTTGTTTGAATCAGGATTCAAACATGATCCACACAAGGCATTTGACTAATGTCTCAACTCTTCAACCATAACAGTTCCCTCTTTTAAAAATGCTTATTTACTTTTTAACTGAAGCGGATATACAATAATATATATAAGCTGTAGGTGAAATATAGTGAGTCATGATTTTTAAAAGTTATACTCCATTTATGGCTTCCCTGATAGCTTAGTAGTAAAGAACCTACTTCCCAATGGAGATGTGGGTTTGGTCCCTGGTTCAGGAAAATCGCCTGGAGAAAGGAATTGCAACCCACTCTAGTATTCTTGCCTGGGAAACCCTATGGCCAGAAGGAATCTCATGGACTACAGTCCATGGCGTCGCAAGGAGTCATACACTACTTAGTGACTGCTGCTGCTAAGTCACATCAGTCGTGTCCAACTCTGTGCGACCCCATAGATGGCAGCCCACCAGGCTCCCCCGTCCCTGGGATTCTCCAGGCAAGACTACTGGAGTGGGTTGCCATTTCCTTCTCCAATATGACTGAACAACTCCATTATGGTTATTGTAAAATACTGGCTATACCCCGTGTTTGTACAAGACATCCTTGTAGCTTATTTTGTAGGTAATAATTTTTATCTCTTAACCTTGTACCTCTTAACCCCCCATCTCAACGCAGCCCTTCCCTCCTCCCCTCTCCCCACTGGTAACCACCAGTTTGTTCTCTGTGAGTCCATTTCTGTTACACTCACTAGTTTTGTTTTATTCACTTATTTATTTACAGCTGTACTATGCCTCCGTTGCTCCAAGTGGCCTTTCTCTCGTTTCGGCGAGCAGTGGCTACACCCTAGTTGAGGTGCACAGGTGTCTCTTGTTGCAGAGCCCAGGCTCCGCGGCGCGAGGCTTCAGCAGCTGCAGCACACGGGCTCAGTTGCTCCATGGTGCGGGGACTCCTCCTGGACCAGTGACTGAACCCGTGGCCCCTGCAGTGGCAGATGGGAGTCTTATCCACTGCGCCACCAGGGAAGTCCTTGCTGTATTTTTTTAATGCCACTTCTTTACTAACAAAATAATTTGTCCTGTACTTTCTCATGTTCAAAAACTGATTAACTGCTACCTCATGGTCCATCAATGTATTCTTCTATCCTCACAGATCTATGATTCTGTTAGACTTTTATTTGGCAGACACAATTTTTATTTGGCAGACACAATTTTTACAGACAGCACTGTACACTTTCTATTATCACATTCACTGTAAGGCACCTAATGCCTGGCTGCTCCACAGGCTGCTCTGATATACACCTCCAAGCAACTGGCTTAGATTCCTAAAGCCAGAAAAGTGTCTCTCCACCCTTCACAGAACTTGGATTCAAAACTGAAATTCTTAACCACAACTGCAGATATAAACATACACATAAAAAGCTCTGCTTTGTAAAAATTGTGAATCACTGCTATATACCCGAAAATTACATAAATATTATAAACCAAGTATATCTCAATTAAAAACAAATCAAAAAGCTCTACTTTGGTTTATTTTGTGGGGAAGGGGTTTATCAGAGAAAAAGTGCATTTGATACTAAAAATACTAAAGTCATTTAGACCTATTCCAATCCCCTTATTTTACAGATGAAGAAACAGAGGCTCAGAGAGAGTATGGGGGTTGCTAATGCCCACAAAGTTGGACACAAGCAAAATTACACGCAAAATGAACACCCGTAATAATGGTTATGATTTATTACAGCTAGCACTTATTAGATGCTCTGTACTTGACATTAAGCTAAGTATCACACTAAATATTTATGAATCAGTTACTATTACTGTTCCCGTTTTGAGGATGAAGGAACAATGGCTTAAAGAGGCTGAGTTATTTACCCAAGACTGCACAGGAAGTTAGGAACAAAATTGGGACTCAAAATTACAGACTGTTTAATTCCATCCAGTCCACTTCTAGTGGTGGGGAAGGAAGGAGCCAGGGTCTGAGACCACGAGGTCTTCATGCAGTGAAGACTGCCTGATACCCTAGATCCCAGTCAGTGCCCCACCCAGCACACCAGCTGTGGGACTGGTGGGTGAAGGAAGATGGGAAAGGGCCCAAACGCAGGAAGGAAATGGAGACTGCGAGTGGAGGTTTATTTGGGGCCAATTCAGTGTGGCACAAGATTCCTGGGGTTGCCAAGGGTTAGCTGGGATTATAATGCTTTTTTGTTTCATGCCACCAGTTAGCTGTACTTCAAAGGGACACAGGAAAAAAAAAATGATACCCAGAATATAAATATGCAAGTCTCAGACCCTGACCCCAACTCTCCTTTAAAGAGAAATGAAGAAAAAGATCACAGCAATGGTTCGTTTTCTTACCACACAAAGTTAAAAGTGTCACACAATCCACCCACTTATTCCCTGCTAGGGGTGCTGGAAGTTTGTGGGGATAATGCACTCTCAAGTCTCTACCTACTACATGTATACCAGCCACAGCAACTTTTAAAAAGCTTTTAACACAGCAAATGTTTAGTTCAGTTAGACTCGCCTTTGCCCACAGCCCTAAGGAGCACATGTACACTCTGCCAAAAGCTAATTTTTACAAAAGGCAGATAAATTAAAACTTATTTTAAAAACATCTGTTGTAACACATTCCAAAGTAAAAGTAGGCAACTGCTTGAATCATCAACCTTTAAGATTATCCATACTATGTGATTCATGTCTGTAGAGAAGCAAAGGTCTACTTTTAAGGAGACAGATCCCATATATTTCAGGGAGTACTGATAAATTACCAGAAAAGGAAAATACACCATTCTCCGACCCCCTCAATTTTACAGATGGAGAAAACGGAGACCCAGAACAAGGCCCAAAAAATCCCAAAGTTTCAGTCTTCCTCAGTACAACAGCAAACACATGTCAGGCACCATACTAAATACTTGACTCGTACCATCACAATGAATGCTCACAATGCTCCCTTGAGGCAGATAAATAACTTTATTTCTAGAATATAATGAGGAAGCTGAGGCACAGAATGGTTAAATTATCTTGTCCAATGAAGCACAGCTAAGCAACTGGCATTCGAGCCCAAGCAGCTTTGACATCAGAACCTTTGCTATCTTCATTAAAAAAAAAAAAAAAAATTCAGCTGTGCTAGGTTAGGTGTTAGCTGCCACACACAGGATCTTTGCTGCAGCACATGGGATCTAGTTCCCTGACCAGGGATTGAACCTGGACCCCCTCCACTGAGAGTGGGAAGTCTTAACCATCACGGAAGTCCCTCATTTCATCCTGACTCTCTCATACTTAAAGAGTTGTGACTAGAATAAGAAAAAGAAATTTTAACGTTTTCAAAACATTCTAAGGGAGAGAAATACAAAAAGCCAAAATGCAAATCCCAAGACTTAAAATCACTAAGACAGACACTTAAACCAGAACAGAGAACCCCGCAAGAAAGGGGGGATATCACAAAACATTTTTTATTACTAGTTACTGAGTATGTCTCTTAAAGATCTAAAATACTAGCATCTGAGCCAAAAGGAGAGCTAAAAATAGGCGTCTGCAAAAAGCTTTGGAAAGCTTTTGGCTTACTTAGGAGGCACCAAAAACATATGCATCACAGAACACAAAATTTCCCAAGACCACACTGCCACTCCACTGGTGTCATATTTAAACTTGTCCAAATAAAATCAGGGCTGGAAAAGGGCCTTAGTGATCCATGTAAATTTCAAAGAAAGGGCCACTATCTACCCTGAACACAAAATTCTCCTTCAAAAAACATTCAAGCCCTAACAACAGGCTTACACAGAGAAGCTACTGGATTAATTCAGAGTTTGTCTGTCGACGACTATTCTGAAGGTTCAAAACTAATGAGCAGACAAGATACTTTCTTGCCTAACAAGAACAGAGTAAGTCTACCGGACTTAGAATTTTGCTTTGGGCACTTAAAGCAAGTTGGCTTTTCTACTCAGAGGTAAAGGCGAGATGCCAGCCAGGCTGTCTTCTTCCCACGATCAATAACCCTGGTGACGCACCCTACCAAGGGCCCCTAGACTTGCACAAAATGCCAGCTCAGGCATCCAACACCACCTGATGTCATGGCTGATTTAAAACCCACAAGGCAGGTTCACCATTAGCAGAGCAGCAGCAGCCAGAGTGAGTAGCCCCATTTAAACTTCTGAGGAGTGCTCTCTCCTGCGGATGATTATACCCTGAGTTTAAAGAGGGGGGAAGGACCAAAGAGTATCTTCAAATTGCTTTTCCTCCCTCCGTGGGTGGATCAGGAGAGATTTGCAAGAAAATGGAGATTTCAGCACTGCCCTTTGCATAAGAGGGTTCTGGAAGGAAAGGGGGGGGGAGGGGGGAGGGCAAAAGGAAGAGAACACGGTTTGAGGTACTATTAGTAAACGCCAAAGGTCCCCTCCCCCAAATGAAGCAATCTTATAAAGAAATAAAAATTACAACATGCCATTTTCAGAATTCGGTGTTCTGGTTTCCCTGGGACTACGAAGGATTCTATTCCCTTGAATGTGAAAGCTTTAAGCTGCCCTTTCAACTTTCCCCATTTTGATGGTTTAAACCAGTCAGTCTCAAGCAGAAGGGGAGGAGTTCTGAAGAAGCCGTAGGGCTATGGCCACAGGCCATCGTAGTAGCTTCCAATTGGGTTTTAATACCGGCTCACTGCAAGAAGATCCTGAACCCAAGAATCCAGCCCCAGGGTGTCTCTACGGGCCAGCAAACGGAGCAGGGCGGGCGCGCCCCCCACCAAAGGCGACGATCTATTTTCGGCAAAGGAAGGCCTAGCGGAGACTCCATATTCCTTACCCTCCTTCCCCCACTAACACGGCTCTACGGGGACTTCCCGCACACCCACCTCCCCCGAGGGGCCAGGTCCGAAAGGACCCAAAGAAGTCGAGGAGGGCGAGGGAGGGCGCGCCGCTAGGCGGTCACATGCCGCCAGCCGCGCGGGGAGGCACCACGTTGTCCCGGCTGCGGAGGAATGCCGGGAAGGGGGGACGCGCACTCACACCCGCGCACACGCACACTCCCGGCCGCGCCGCCCGCACCGCCTTCCGCCCCGAGCGCCGCCGCGACCGCCGAACGCCCAGGCCGAGCGGCCGCGAGCGGCCGGCGGCGCGGCGCATGGCGCCCAACTGTCACCCGCCCGTCCGGCCCGGCCCGGCCACTCCCTCCCCCGCCGCCACACGCCCCTCGAGTCGCCGCATGCCCCCTTACTCGCCTCGCATTTCCCCTCACTGGACGCCCCGCACACTCGCCATCCAGCTCCCTCTCAAGGCGGAAGGTCCCCGGGATCAGACGAGGGAAAGCACCGAATTCAATGACACGTTGGGTTTCCTCTTCTCCCCATTCTCCCCGTAACCGACCCCTGGAGCCGTCGCCCACGGCCATTCTACCGCCTAACACCATCTACTCGAGAACAAACTTGTTAACTTTAAAATCCCGAATCCGTGTGGTCGGTATGCACTCATCGCCGGGCGTTTTGCTGCCTATGACATATACTCATTAAACATTTACAACACGGGGACGATAGCAACGCTACCAAAAACGAGGAACACGGGGCGGGGGGGCGCGGAGGGGGCTTCCCGAGGAAGGTTCAGGCAAGAAACT
>SJYE01001349.1:91343-105909 GCA_006408755.1 Eudorcas thomsonii | reverse complement strand
AGAGGCCAGTCTCCGTGGGAGTTGCCAGGGGCCTCTGGTAATCCCCCCCGTTGGCGGCATGTCTTCAGTCCTATTCTGGAGTTGAGGCGGGAGCTTGAGCTTTCCTCGCCCGTGCTGACATGTGTCTTGGGTTGCCCCTGGAGCCCCCACATGGGAGTCAGGCCTCGTCTCGCGTGGAGACATGTATGGCCGCTTTCGTCCTGAGATGCAGCAGCAGTGTCAGGCTCCCCGTCAAGCGGATACAGGCATCTGTTCCTTGCCCTCAAGGTACCCCAGTGCTTTTACACGTGCAGCATGGCGTGAGTTGATCCTTGGGATCAGTTGAGGCAGTGCAGGGCAGTCAGGTTCATCTGGAATTGAGGAGGTATTTGGGGTCTTAGGGAATGGTGGCATGACCCCTGTTGTTCCTGTCAACACTACTGGCGCGATTGCCTTTTCTTGGTATGCGAGGGTAGCACCAGGAATCCTTTCTCGACATAGCAAGGAAACGGACCATAATCTGGAGCTCAGAAGGGGAAAACGGGGCTCATCTTGAGTCGTGGCAGGATCCTCGGTATTCCTCTTGAGTGGGGATGTGTATGTAGGGGAAATTCGTGGGTCAGAGCAAGGGTGTAATGGAGTCTTTCAAGGTCCAAGAGGGAAGGGATGATTTCCCCCTAGAGGCCGCAGTGTACAAGGATTTAACCCCACCCTCAGGGCAGAAGCTCCTGGTTTTTTTCGATTTGTGGCTGTGTCCTCTCGAGTTACAATAGGGACCCTTGAGGCCTGCTGCTGTGTTCTCAGGAGAGGACAGTCTCCATGCGAGTATCGAGGGGCCTCTGGAGATCCCTTCCAATTCGGTGTTCGGTCTTCAGTCCTTGTCTGGAGCTGAGGACGGAGCCTGAGCTTTGGTTGACTGTGATTACATGGGTCTGTGGGTTCCCCCTAGAGAACCCACAGGGGATCACGCCTCATCTCGCAAGGCGACATGCACGGCTGCTTTCCAAGCAAGCTGCAGCAGCAATGACAGGCTCCCCGTCGAGTGGACACAGGGATCTGTGGCTTGCCTCGAGGTACCCCAGAGATGTCACACGTGCCAGTGTAATGTGAGTCAATCCTCCGCATGATGGTCAAAGCAGTGCAGGGCAGTCAAGGTCATCTGAAGTGGATGGGGCATTCAGGAGACTTGGGAAATGGTGGCACGATCCCTGGTGTTCCTCCAGACTCTTCTGGTGCAAGCTCATGCTCTTGGGATGCGAGGGGAATGCCAAGAATCCTTGCCTGACGGAGCAGGATAAGGGACCCTCATCTGGAGCGGAGCAGTGGAAAACGGGGATGCTTCTGAGTCACGGCGGGATCCTCGGTGCTCCTCTCGAGTGGGGATGGGTAGGTTGGGGAACTTCGTGGGCCACAGCAAGGGTGTGAAGGAGCCTTTCCAGGTCCAAGAGGGAAGGGGATTTCCCCCAAGGCGCCATAGCAGACAAAGTCCTGACTCTCCTGCAGGGGAGAAGCTCCTGGTTTTTCTCGAATTGTGGAGGGGTCCTCTCGAGTTACGACAGGGACCCCTGAGATCTGTCCTTGTGGCCTCAAGAGAGGCCAGTAACCATGCGAGGGGCCTCTAGGGATTTCTTCCCAATATGCATAAAGTTGGAAGTCTTCCTCCTGAGCTGAGGCCAGATCCTGAGCTTTCCTTTCCTGTGCTGACATGGGTCTGTGTGTTCCCGTGTAGAACACACAGGGGTGTCAGGCCTCATCTTACATGGAGACGTGTATGGTCGCTTTCCTTCCAAGCAGCAGCAGCAGTGTCAGTATCCACGTCTAGCAGACACAAGGAACTGTGTCTTGTCCTCAAGGTACCCCAGGGCTGTCACACTTTCCAGCGTGGTGTGAGTCGAACCTCAATGTGACAATCGAGGCAGTGCTGGACATTCATGTTCATCTGGAGTGGACAAGGCATTTTGGGGTATTGGGGAATGGTGGCACGACCCCTGGTGTGCCTTCCGACTCCCCTGTTGCAAGCACCTCCTCTTGGCATGCGTGGGGACCGCCGGGAATCCTTTCCTGATGAAGCAGTGAAAGGGACCCTCATCTGAAGGTGAGAAGGGGAAAACGGGACTCCTCTTGAGTCATGGTGGTACCCTCGGTGTTTTTCTCAAGAGTGTGAAGGAGCGTTTCCATATTCAAGTGGGAAGGGGTGATTTAACCCGAGATACCTACGAGGACAAGGGCCTCACCTCGCCTCAGGGGAGAAGCTCCTGTTTTCTCTCGAGTTGTGGCGGGGTCCTCTCAAGTTACGGTGGGGACCCCAGGGACCGCCCCTGTGGACTCAGGAGATTCCAGCCTCCGTACAAATAGCGAGGAGCCTCTGGGGATTCCTCCCCAGTCTGTGCCGAGTCCTTGGCCCTCGTCTGGAGCTGAGGCCGGAGTCTGAGCTACTTCGCACATGCTGACATGGGACTTGGGGTTCCCCTGGAGCCCCCGCAAAGGTGTCAAGCCACGTCTCACGTTGAGACGTGCACCGCCACATTCCTCCCGAGCTGCAGGAGCAATGTCAGGCTCTCCTTCAAGTGGACACAGGGATCTGTAGCTTGCACTCAGTGTAGCCCACGTCTGACACACTTGCCAGCGTGGAGTGAGTCGATCTTTGGGGTGACAGTCGAGGCGGTGTAGGGCTGTCAGTTTCATCTGGAGTGGACGAGGCATTTGAGAGTCTTGGGGAATGGTGGCACGACCCCCGGTGTTCCTCCCGAGTCTCCTGTTGCAATCACCTCCTCTGGGAATGCGAGGGGAGCACCGGGAATCCGGGAATCCTTTCCTGATGGACCAGGGAAAAGGACCCTCATTTGGAGCTGAGCAGGGGAAATAAGGGCTCCTCTTGTGTCGCAGCGGGTGCTTCGTTGTTTTTTTCGTGTTGACACGTGGGTCAGGGAACTTTGTGGGTCACCGCAAGCGTGTGAAGGAGCCTTTCAACGTCCAAGAGGAAAGGTGTGATTTGCCCTGAGACGACACAGCAGTCGAGGGCCTCACTCTGTCTGCAGGGTGGAAGCCCCTGGTTTTTCTCGAGTTGCGGTGGGGTCCCCTCGAGGTATGTCTTGTACTGCAGGGACCCGCCCCTGTGGCCTCAGGAGAGGCCTGTCTCTGCGCAAGTTCCGAGGGGCCTATGGGGATTCCTGACCCAGTCTGTGCCAGGTCCTCAGTCCTTGTCTAAATCAGAGGCCAGACGCTGAACTTTCCATACCCATGCTGACATGGGTTTTGGGGTTCCCCTGGAGCATCTACAGTGGAGTCAGGCCTTGTCTCGTGTGGAGACGTGTACCACCGCTTTCCTCTCAAGCTGCAGCAGTAGTGTCAGTCTCCCTGTCGAGTGGACACTGGGATCTGTGGCTTGCCCCCAACGTGCCACAGGGATGTCACACTTGCCAGCTAGGCTTGAGTCAATCCTAGGGGTGAGAGTCGAGTCAGTTCAGGGCATTCAGGTTCATCTGGAGTGGACTGGGGCATTTGGGGGTCTTGGGGAATGGTGGTACGACCCATGGAGTTCTGACCGAGTTTCCTGGGTCGAGTGCCAACTTCAGAGGCTAGGGAAATGAAGGAAACCTTTCTCAGCAAAGCAAGGAAAGGGAACCTCATCTGGAGATAAGCAGGGTAAAACGGGGCTGCCTTGAGTCACGGCAAAACCCTCGGTGTTCCTATTGAGTGGGGACGGGTGGGTCAGGGAACTTCGTGGGTCACAGCAAGGGTGTGAAGGAGCCTTTCTAGGTCAAAAAGCGAAGGGGTGATTTCCCCAGAGATGCTGCAGTGGAAAGGGGCCTCAACATGCATGCAGGGAAGTTGCTCTTGGTTTTTCTTGTATTTCGGCGGGATCCTATTCAGTTGAAGCGGACCCCAGGGACCCGCCCCTGTGTCTCAGGTGAGGCCAGTCTCTGTGCGAGTTGCGAGAGGCCTCTGGGGATTCATCCCCAGTTGACGCCGAGTCCTCAGTCCTCTTATGGAGCTGAGGCCGGAGCCCAAGCTATCCTCGCCCGTGCTGACTTGAGTTTGGGGTTCCCTGGAGCCTCCACACGGGTGTGATGCATCTTCTCGCATGGAGACGTGTATGCCCGAGTTCCCCCTGAGCCTCAGCAGCAGTGTCAGGCTTCCCGTCAAGCGAACACAGGGATCTGTGGCTTGCCCTCGAGGTGCCATAGTGCTGTCACACGTGCAAGAGTGGTGTGAGTTGATCCTCGGGGTGATATTCCAGGCAGCGCAGGGCAATCAGGTTCATCTGGAATGGACTGAAACTTTTTGGGGACTTGGGAAATGGTGGAACGAGGCCTGGAGTTCTTCCACACACTCCACGGGAGAACACCTGCTCTTGGAATGCGAGGGAAGGAAATTGAATCCTTTCCCGGTATAGGACGGAAAGTGACCCTCATCTGGAGCTGAGGAGAGGAACACCGGGCACCTCTTGAGTCGCGCCAGGATCCTCGGTGTTCCTCTCGAAGTGAAGGGTGGTTCGGGGAACTTCGTGGGTCATACCAAGTGTGTGAACGAGCCTTTTGAGGTCCAAGAGGAAAGGGGTGATTTCACCCTAGAGGCCACGAAGCACAAGGGCCTCACTTGCTGCAGGAGAGAAGCTGCTTGTTTTCCCAAATTGCGGAGGGGTCCTCTCGAGTTACTGCAGGGACACGAGGGACCCGCCCCTGTGGCCTCAGGAGAGGCCAGTCTCCATGTGAGTTGCGATGGTCCTCTGGGGATTCTGCGTCAGTTGGCGCCGCATCCTCAGTCCTCGTCTGGAGCTGAGGTCAGAGCCTGAGCTTTCCTCACCTGTGCTGACATGGGTCTTGGGGTTTCCCTGGAGCCTCCACGGTGGAGTCAGGTATCATCTCGAGTGGAGATGTTTACGGCCGCTTTCCTCCCGAGCTGCAGCATCAGTGTCAGGCTCCCCATTGAGTGGACACAGGGATTCGTGTCTTGCCCTCTATTTGTCACGTGGCAGTCAAACATGCCAGCGTGGTATGAGTCGATACTATGGTGACAGTCGAGGCAGTGCAGGGCAATCAGATTTATCTGGAGTGGACTGAGGCATTTGGGGTTGTGGCAAATGGTGACACGACCCCTGGAGTTCCCCCCCTTCCTTGGTTAAGTGCCTCCTGTTGGGATGCGAGGGGAGCGCTGGGAATCATTTCCCGGCAGAGCAGGGAAAGGTACCCTCATCTGAATCTTAGCAGGGGAAATCGGGGATCCTCTTGGTTTTTCTGAGCTGCGGCGGGGTCCTCTCTAGTAACAACTTTCAACCCAGGAAACCGACCCTGTGGCCTGAGGAGAGACCTGTCTCTGTGGGAGTTGCAAGGGTCCTCTCAGGATTCCTTCCCAGTTGGAGGCGGGCCCCTCAGTGTTCCTCTCGAGTGGGGTCGGATGGGTTGGGGCACTTCGTGGGTCACAGAAAGAGTGTGAAGCAGCCTTTCTAGGTCCAAGAAGGAAGGGGTGATTTCCCCTGAGACGCTGCAGTGGACAAGGTCCTGACTGAACTTGCAGGGTAAAAGCTGCTGGTTTTTATCTAGTTGCAGCAGGGTCTTTCGTGTTTTATTACGGCCCCAGGGACCTGCTCTGTGGCCTCAGGAGAGGCTAGTCTTTGTGCGACTTGAGAGGACCCTCTCGGGGTTCCTACCCAGTCTGTGCTGGGTCATCAGTCCTCGTCTGGAGTTGAGGCCTGAGCCTGAGTTTCCTTGCCCGTGCTTACATGTGTCTTGGTGTTCCCCTGGAGTCTCCACACAGGAGTCAGGCCTCATCTCACAGGGAGCCAGAGCAGGTTTGCTTTCCTCCCAAGCTGCAGCAGCAGTGTCAGGCTTCCCGTCGAATGGACACGGCGATCTGTGCCTTTCCCTCGAGGTGCCACAGGCTTTCACACATGCCACCGTGGCGTGAGTCAATCGTTAGGGTGACAGTCGAGGCAGTGCAGGGCTATCCGATTCAACTGGTGTGGACTGAGACATGTGGAGATCTTTGGAAATGGTGGTATGACCCCTGTAGTTTCTCCCAACTCTCCTGGAGACAGTGCCTCCTCCTGGGATGCAAGGGGAGCGCTGGGTAACCTTTCCCGTGGAAGCAGGGAAAGGGACTCTCATCTGTAGCTGAGCAGGGGAAAACGGGACTGCTCTTGAGTAGTATGGAATCCTCGGTGTTCCTCTCATGTGGGGTCCGGTATGTCTTGGAACACTGTGTGTCCCAGCAAGGGTGTGAAGAACTCTTTGGAGGTTCAAGAGGGAAGGGATGATTTCCCCCTGAGACGCTGCAGGGTACCACAGCTTAAACACACCTTCAGGTGAGAACCTCCTGGTTTTTTTCGAGTTGTGTTGGAGTCTCTCGAGTTATGACAGGGACCTCAGGGACCCGACCTGTGGCCTCACAAGAGGACAGTCCCCGCACGAGTTGCTAGGAGCATCTGATGATTCCACCACAGTTGATGCCGGGTCCTCAGTCATCATCTGGATCTGAGATCAGAGCCTGAGTTTTCCTCTCCATTGCTGATATGGGCCTTGGGGTTCCTCTGAAAACTGCACAGGGGATTCAGGCCCCATCTTGTGTGGAGATGTGTGTGTCCGCTTTCCTACCGAGTTGCAGCAGCAGTGTCAGGCTTCCCATCAAGTGGACACAGGGATCTGAGGCTTTCCCTCGAGGTGCCACAGGGCTGTCACATGCGCTAGCGTGACGTGAGTCGATCCTCAGTGTGACAATCGAGGCAGTGCAGGAATATCAGGTTCATCTGGAGTAGACTGAGACATTTGGGGGTCTTGGAGATGGTGGCACGTCCCCTAGAGTACCTCCCGACTCTCCTGGGGAGAATGCATTCTCTTGGGATGCTGAGCGCAGTGAATACTTTCCCAATGGTTCAGGGAAAGGGACGCTCATCTGGAGATGAGTAGGGAAAAACCGAGCTCCTCCTGAGTCAGTGCGGACCTTCAGTGTTCCTCTCGGGTGAGGAAGGGTGTGTTGGGGAACTTCGTGGATCGCAGCAAGGGTGTGATTGACCTTTTCCAGGTTCAAGAGAGAAGGGGTGTTTTCCCCGGATACGCCACACTGGACGAAGATCTCACCCCGCCTGCAGGGGAGAAGCTCCTGGTTTTTCTTCAGTTGGGGTGGAGCCTTCTCGAGTGAATTCAGGACCTCAGGGACCCGCTATTGTGCCCTTGGAGAAACCAGTCTCTGAGCAAGTTGTGAGGGAATTCTGGAAATTCCACACCAGTCGATGCCAGGTCCTCAGCCCTCGTCTGTTGCTGAGGCCAGAGCCTGAACTTTCCTCGCCTGTGCTGACTGGGTCTTCAGGTTCCCCTGGAGCCTCCACAGGTGAGTCAGGCCTCGTCTCCCGTGGAGACGTGCATGGCCGCTTTCCTTCCGAGCTGCAGCAGAAATGTCAGGCTTCCCATTATAGTGGACACAGGGATCTGTGGCTTGCCCCCGAGGTGCCACCGGGCTGTCACATGTGCCAGTGTAGCGTGATTCGATCCTCAGGGTGATAGTCGAGTCAGTGCAGGGCAATAAGATTCATTTGGAGTGAACTGATAAAACTGGGGGTCTTGGCAAATGGTCGCACAACCCCTGGAATTCCTCTAGACACTCCTGGGGAGAGCACCTCCTGTTGGGAGGTGAGGGGAGCACCGGAAATCCTTTCCCGACGGAGCAGGGAAAGGAACCCTCATCTATAGCTGAGTAGGGGAAAACGGGGCTCCTCATGAGTCGCAACATTACCCTCCTTTTACCTCTCGAGTGTGGACAGGAGGAGCGGGGAACTTTGTGGGTCGCAGCAAGAGTGTGAAGGACCCTTTCCAAGTTCAAGAAGGAAGGGGTGATTTCCCCCGAGATGCCACAACAGACAAGGGCCTCACCCTGCCTATAAGAGAGAAGCTCATGTTTTTATTCGAGTTGTGGTGGGGTCCTTTCGAGTTACGACGTGGACCTCAGGGACCTGCCCCTGTGGCCTCACGAGAGGCCAGTCTCCATTTGAGTTGCGAGGGGCCTCTCCTGATTCCTCCCCACTCGGTGCTGGATCCTCAGTCCTCATCTGCAGCTGAGGTTGAAGCCTTAGCTTTGGTGGCCCGTGCTAACATGGGTCTTTGGGTTCTCCTGGAGCCTCCACAGGGGTGTCAGGACTCCTGTCACCTGGTGACGTGCACGGCTGCTTTCCTCCTGAGCTGCAGCAGCAGTGTCAGTCTTCCCATCGAGAGCACACAGGGATCTGTGACTATCCCTTGAAGTACCACAGAGCTGTCACACTTGCCAGCATGGCGTGAGTCAGTCCTCCTGGTGAGAGTCGTGGCAGTGAAGGGCTATTAGATTCATCTGGAGTGGACTGAGATATTTGGGGTTCTTGGGGAATAGTAGCACTACCCCTGGAATTCCTTTAGATACTCCTGTGGGGAGCTTCTCCTCTTGGGAAGCGATGGGAGTGCCGATAATCTTTTCCCGGTGGAGCAGGGAAAGGTACCCTCATCTGGAGTTGAGCAGGAAAACTGGGCTCCTCTTGAGTCGTGGCGGTACCCTCCTTCTTCCTCTCGAGTGTGGACGGGTGGAACGGAGAACTTTGTGGGTCGCAGCAAGGGTGTGAAGGACTCTTTCGAGGTTCAAGAGTGAAGGGGTGATTTCCCTCAAGATGCCACACTGGACAAGATCCTCAGCCCAACTGCAAGGGAGAAGCTCCTGGTTTTTCTCGAGTTGCGGCTGGATCCTCTCAAGTTATGACGAGGACCTGAAGGAACCGCATTTGCGGCGTCAAGAGAGGCCAGTCTTTTTGCCACTTCCGAGGGGCCTCTGGGGATTTCGTATCAGTCAGAGCTGGGTCCTCAGTCCTCATCTGGAGTTGAGGCCAGAGCCTGAGCTTTCCTCGCCCATGCTGACATGGGTCTTGTGGTTCCCCTGGAGCCTCCACAGTGGAGTCTGGTTTTGTCTCGCGTGGAGACGTGCATGAAAGCTTTCCTCCCAAGCTGCTGCAGCAACAGTGTCAGGATTCAATTATGAGCATACTCAGGGATCTCTTGCTTTCCCTCGATGTGCCACAGGTTTGTCACACGTGCCAGCATTGTGTGAGTCGAACCTCTGGGGGACAGTCGAGGTAGTGTATTGCAACCAGGTTCATCTGGAGTGGACTGAGACATTTGGGGGTCTTGGGGAATGGGGGCTCGACCCCTGGAGTCCTTCCGAATCTCTTGGTGAGTGCACCGCCTCTTGGGATGAGAGAGGAGCACCACGCATCCTTTCCCGATGGAGCAGGGAAATTGATCCTCATCTGGAGCTGAGCAGGGGAAAATGAGGCTCCTCTTGAGTCGAGCCATGACACTTGGTATTCCTCTTGAGTGGGGTCAGGTGGGTCAGTCCCAACTTTGAGAGGCATATGATGTTTTAGACTTCCTAAAGGCAAATTATTATGGGAAGTTAGAAATTATTAGTACAGTGGGTTGGTTGTGAATTATATTGGTGAAACGTTTTTCATCTGTTGTGTGAATAATTGCTGCTAATTCCATGACCTAGATGGCATAAGAGCTCTCAAGTTAAACCTCTCTGATGATACATGATTGTTTACTACCTCTCAACCATAAACAGCACAGAGAGCTTTGGAGTATTTTGAGACTCTTAATTTTAATAGGGCTTTTTTCTTCTTGTTGTGTCAATGATTGCTGCCAGACCTCCATACGCCTATGCACCTGGGAATATATTAATCACTGTATTTGGAATATAGAATATGACATATAGTAATTTTTAAGGTTAGCAATACTAGACTTCTTGAGTAAATTGACTTTCTCTTTTGTAATAGATCACTGTATTTTTGTTATAAATCACTCTCTCCTTGCTATGTGAAAATGTAACTTTATCACTATTTTAAGACTAAGTCGATCTTAACAGGAACATCGGTGAAAGGATTATTGTTTGTAGGGCTGATGTTTGCTGCTAAATCTCCATAATCCCTGTCCTTATAATGAATAAAATTAGCATATAGGAGATTGAGCATTAACCTTTAAGCATATAGGAGGAATAAGTATATAGGAGAAGTAAGAATTAAGCTTTAAGATTAATCATGTTAACCTTGGCTTAAATAAATTCCTTTCTTGACTGTAACTCACTACACCCTCACCCTATAGGTATGCAACTTTATTTGGAGGGTGATGCCTGGATTAAGAAAATCACCCTTGGGAAAAAATAATTTCTTGGTTATCAGAAAGAAAGGGTTGTAAATGTCAGCAGGCAGACATGGCTTGAAGATGATATAAAACCCCTAAGAACTTTTTTATGTGAAGCAACTGATTTTAATAAGGTCAGGACTACTGACCCACGAGTGACTCTGTATTCATCCCTATGTGTAACAAAAGGTATATAAGCAAACCCAAAAGTAAATAAATCAGATCAGTTTCTGGAAAGACTGATTCCCTCATGGCGTTCTCTTCTGCTCTCCGTTTTTCTGACTGAATTCCCATCTGGAGCATGGATGCTATTCCACATAAACCAAGTTATTCAGCGACTTTTTCTCCACTAATTTTTCTACTACACGATCCATTTCTAATCTCTCTAAATATCTGTAATTATATATGTATTTTTCCAAGGACGCTGACTCCGTTCCCAGGTTCGAATCACCCTGGATCCACCGGGGCTAGACCCCGATACCAGTCCATTGTAGTTTGCTGATTCCTAGAAGGTCTATGTTCACTCTTGCCATCCCATGTTTAACCACTTCCACTTTGCCTTGATTCCTGATCCTAACATTCCAGGTTCCTATGCAATATTGCTCTTTACACCATGGGACCTTGTTTGTTTCACCAGTCACATCCACAACAGGGTATTGGGTTTGCTTTTGTCCATCACTTCAGTTTTTCTGGAGTTATTTCCACACTGATCTTCAGTAGCATATTGGGCACTAACTGACCTATGAGTTCCTCTTTCAATACCCTCTCATTTTGCCTTTTTATACTGTTCACGTGATTCTAAATGCAAGAATACTGAAGTGGTTTGCCATTCCCTTCTCCAGTGGACCACATTCTGTCAGCCCTCGCCATCATGACCCATCCGCCTTGTGTGACCCCCTCATGCATGGCCTAGTTTCATCGAGTTAGACAAAACTGTGGTCCATGTGATCAGATTGGTTAGTTGTCAGTGTGTCTCCCATCTGATGCCATCTCACAACACCTACCACCTTACTTCGGGTTCTCTTACCTGGGTAGTTTGGTATCTCTTCAGGGTTGCTCCAACAAAGTACAGCCAATGATGCTTACCTTGGAAGAGGGGTATCTCATCGGGGCCGCCACTCCTGAACTTGATCATGGAGTTCTCGGCCCTCCTGCACCCAACACAACCTTTAGTGGTGTTGAAACTACAAATCTGTGTGCCAATCACAAGTAAAGCCAAGTGGCTCAGTCGTTTCTGACTCTTTGTGACTAGATGAACTCTATCCTACCAGACTCCTCCATCCATGGAATTTTCTCAGCAAGAGGACTGGAGTGGGTTGCCATTTCCTTCTCCAGGGAACTTCCCTTCCCAGGGTTCAAAACAGGGTCCCACATTGCGGGCAGACTCTTTGCCATCTGAGCCACCAGGGAATCAAGATTTCACAAATCAAAAAGATAGGAAACTGAACATAAGAGTTGATTTGCAAGTGATGTATCTGATAAGCGGTTCCTATGTAAAATAGACTAAGAACAAACAGCACTAATGTCTCCAAGAAAAAACATACCATCCTTGTTCCATCCCCCAACACCAACTCCAACCTAAACACTTGATCTCACTCTAACCTATTCCTAAAACCTAACCCTAAGCTCACAATATCCATGTGAATTCAGATGCATCCATCCATCCACAGGAGACACAGAAAGAAAGAGAAAAAGGAAGACAAAGACTGAATTTCGAGTGAAAAAAAAAAGACATTTCTAGATATAGACAATGAACAAGACAGAGGAAATTAGTAGATTTTACAGACCTTTTCATAAATCTATCTGTAACTTAGAATCAATGTCAGTGCCCATCCACTAAAGAAGTGGGAAAATGACCCAAGCTTATGAGCATAATAGAAAGCAGGGAGCAATTATAGGTGCAGCCACTCACAAATGCCGAGATGGGGAACTTGAACCAAAATCTCAAGGGAAAAAAGAGGATCAGAAAGTTAGGTCTTCTTTTAAGTAAGAGAATATGACCTTCTAGTTTTACTTTCATTCCTCCATTGTGGGAAGGGGGGGCTTGTCTCAAAACAGGCAGAAAGTGGAGTGACTTTTTGAGGACCCATAGCCCATCCAGGACTGCTTCTGCCCCATTCTATGCTAGGTCAGCCATGTATTGAATCTTGCCTTTGGGAAGTCCCAGGGAACAAGCTCCCTGTAATACCCGCCCCAGGTTGAAAGGCATGTAGGTGTAGTAGGCTGACAGACTAAGGCAGTAGATGAGAGATTGAACCAACTCTGCAAATGGAGAGACTATGGAATCCCTGAGAGATATATGTCTTGTCAAGGGCCACACCACAGATGAGAAGAGCCTGTCTGAAAGAGCTGTGCCTCAGAGCTCAGGTGCAGGCTGCACCCAGGCCTGCCAAAACTGTGGCATGAGCGGTGTGAGTGACACTATGCCTGCACATGGTCTAAGGGGTTGCGTGAACAGACAGAAACCCAGAGATTCCCTTGGGAAGCTTTGTGTAAGGGACCTCCGCTGGGAAATCAGGAAATGACGTCACTTCCTGGCAACAGAACACAACAGAACACGGAAATCAGATCCCCAGGCCTCACAGCTGAGAGGAGCCCCCAGCCAGTTCACGGGCAGCCAGGATTCTTTTCTGTTTGCCCCTTCCCAGAAACAGGGGCCTCGGGAGAGCTCACAGGCAGAGTGTGTGGGAAAGAACTTGCTGTTGCCTCAGGAGCACCCAAGAGGCCTCTGGCCCTTTGCCCAAAGGAACAGAAAGGTAACACGGGAGCTCCAGCCTGGGCCAGGCCCCCTCTCGCATCCCACCAGATTAACCATGAGTGCTTTCCCTATGTCTCTGGATAGGGTTTTCCTGGGGTATCTCTGCTTCAAGCAATCCCCTGCGGGTGTGGCTCAGAAGTCTGTGGGCTGGGCGTATCCACAGCCAAGGGGAGAGCAAAGGAGGTAGCATGGGGAAAGTCCAGGTAGCACCAGCTGCTCAGGAAGACCCCACACCCTCAGGGGCTTCTGCTTCATCCACGGTGGGTTCCTGAGCAGGCACATGTTTCTACTGGTAGCAGAATTTCGAAGGGGCAGAAGCAGCTGCCATACTGGTGAGGCCCAGCTCAGTAGACTCCAGGCAGGGCTGACTGATGGTCAGTGTCATTTCAGAACTTCCCAGTTGATGTGGCCAATGAGGGGGGCACACTATTCACCTCCCCAGGGAGGCGTCAGATCTCCAGCCCCCTGCCCGTGAGGCCCAGGCCAGGCTCCAAGTGAACGTGCCCATGGAGGAATCAGCCCAACTGGGAATGAAGAGAAAGTGGGAAAGGCCTGCTTCACAAACACCACCCAGGACACACCCCGGGGCCCAGTCTCAAGCTGCAACGGAGCTTAGCACACCCGGCTCTGACCTTGAGCCCCAAGAACCCCTGCCTCTGAATCAGCAGGAGGACCTGCAGCCCAGCATGGCAGAGCACAGAGTTGAGGAGGCTGGGGATGTGCATGTGAGTATGTGGGGAGGGGTGCTGAGCTACACAGGAAAGAGACCCCAGAGCTGGGTCTGGGCCCGGAACAAAGGTTGGCCTCACACCACCCATCTTTCACGTGGCAGTCAGAGTGAATCCTATGCTGGGTATTCTTTGTGATTCTCTGGGAAGCTTTCTGCCCCCGAATACAGGCAACAAAATGCTGGCAATGGGTAACCTACTATTCTCTCACAGCTCTAGCACTGGCCTCTCATTACAACCAGATTTAATTCCAAGTCCTTTCCCTACAGCAGTGGGTGCTACAGGTGCAGGACCCAGGGATCCACTGAGGGGAGATCGAGAGTTGAGACTTCCCTTTCCAAAGACACCGGGCCTGTTGAGGACAAGAGACCTGTGGAATGTGAAATGTTGGTAAATTCCAGAGTGGATTGGAAGGTAAGGAAGGTTGGGAAACGGGGTGTGGGCAGCCACATCTAAGGGACCTAGGGGAGTTCCCGGGCAGTTAGTTCTTTTGGCACTGCTGAGAGCCCATGAGCCCAGGATGGATTCTACTCCCCACTGCATAGAAGGGCCACAAACCAAAGCCCCCGAACTGCCCACCCACCCTGACAGGAACCTGGGGGTCTGGGGCACGGGCTTTGCCTGTGAAAGCCCACTCGCAACACGGGACTCTATCCAGGGTCTCCACCTGGAAAGAGGACAGGGGCTTCTCGTACATCTACGCACACAAATCTTGTTTAGGTATATAGGGGCAGAGCAGCCTCCCGCTTTTCAAAGTGTGGGGCGGGGAACTTCTTGGGTCACAGCAAAAGGGTGAAGGAGTCCTTCGAGGTACAAGAGGGAAGGGGTGATTTCCCCTGAGACGTCACAGCAGATAAGGGCCTCACCCCGCTTGCAAGGGAGGAGCTTCTGGTGTTTCTTGAGTTTCGGCGGGGTTTCTCGAGTTAGGATGGGGAGCAAAGGGAGGCACC
>SJYE01001349.1:14065-89650 GCA_006408755.1 Eudorcas thomsonii | reverse complement strand
AAGAGTGTGAAGCAGCCTTTCTAGGTCCAAGAAGGAAGGGGTGATTTCCCCTGAGACGCTGCAGTGGACAAAGTCCTGACTGAACTTGCAGGGGAAAAGCTGCTGGTTTTTCTCTAGTTGCAGCAGGGTCTTTCGTGTTTTATTAGGGCCCCAGGGACCTGCTCTGTGGCCTCAGGAGAGGCTAGTCTTTGTGCGACTTGAGAGGACCCTCTCGTGTTTCCTACCCAGTCTGTGTTGGGTCATCAGTCCTCGTCTGGAGTTGAGGCCTGAGCCTGAGTTTCCTTGCCCATGCTTACATGTGTCTTGGTGTTCCCCTGGAGTCTCCACACAGGAGTCAGGCCTCGTCTCACAGGGAGCCAGAGCAGGTTTGCTTTCCTCCCAAGCTGCAGCAGCAGTGTCAGGCTTCCCGTCGAGTGGACACGGGGATCTGTGCCTTTCCCTCAAGGTGCCACAAGGCTTTCACACATGCCACCGTGGCGTGAGTCAATCGTTAGGGTGACAGTCGAGGCAGTGCAGGGCAATTCGATTCATCTGGTGTGGACTGAGACATGTGGAGATCTTTGGAAATGGTGGCATGACCCCTGTAGTTTCTCCCAACTCTCCTGGGGACAGTGCTTCCTCCTGGGATGCAAGGGGAGCGCTGGGTAACCTTTCCCGTGGAAGCAGGGAAAGGGACTCTCATCTGTAGCTGAGCAGGGGAAAACGGGGCTGCTCTTGAGTAGTATGGAATCCTCGGTGTTCCTCTCATGTGGGGTCCAGTATGTCTTGGAACCCTGTGTGTCCCAGCAAGGGTGTGAAGATCTCTTTGGAGGTTCAAGAGGGAAGGGGTGATTTCCCCCTCAGACGCTGCAGGGTACCACAGCTTAAACACACCTGCAGGTGAGAACCTCCTGGATTTTTTCGAGTTGTGTCGGGGTCTCTCGAGTTATGACAGGGACCTCAGGGACCCGACCTGTGGCCTCACAAGAGGACAGTTCCCCCGCGAGTTTCGAGGAGCATCTGATGATTCCACCACAGTTGATGCCGGGTCCTCAGTCATCATCTGGATCTGAGATCACAGCCTGAGTTTTCCTCGCCATTGCTGATATGGGACTTGGGGTTCCTTTGAAAACTGCACAGGGGATTCAGGCCTCGTCATGTGTGGAGATGTGCGTGTCTGCATTCCTACCGAGTTGCAGCAGCAGTGTCAGGCTTCCCATCAAGTGGACAAAGGGATCTGAGGCTTTCCCTCGAGGTGCCACAGGGCTGTCACACGCGCTAGCATGACGTGAGTCGATCCTCAGTGTGACAGTCGAGGCAGTGCAAGAATATCAGGTTCTTCTGGAGTAGACTGAGACATTTGGGGGTCTTGGAGATGGTGGCACGTCCCCTAGAGTACCTCCCGACTCTCCTGGAGAGAATGCATTCTCTTGGGATGCCGAGCGCAGTGAATACTTTCCCAATGGTTCAGGGAAAGGGACGCTCATCTGGAGATGAGTAGGGAAAACCCGAGCTCCTGAGTCAGTGCGGACCTTTAGTGTTCCTCTTGGGTGAGGAAGGGTGTGTTGGGGAACTTCGTGGATCGCAGCAAGGGTGTGAATGACCTTTTCCAGGTTCAAGAGAAAAGGGGTGTTTTCCCCCGAGATGCCACACTGGACGAAGATCTCACCCCACCTGCAGGGGAGAAGCTCCTGGTTTTTCTCCATTTGGGGTGGAGCCTACTCGAGTGAATTCAGGACCTCAGGGACCCGCTATTGTACACTCAGGAGAAACCAGTCTCTGTGCAAGTTGCGAGGGGTCTCTGGAAAGTCCTCCCCAGTCGATGCCAGCTCCTCAGCCCTCATCTGTTGCTGAGGCCAGAGCCTGTGCTTTCCTCGCCTATGCTGACTGGGTCTTGGGGTTCCCCTGGAGCCTCCACAGGTGAGTCAGGCCTCGTCTCCCGTGGAGACGTGCACGGCCGCTTTCCTTACGAGCTGCAGCAGAAGTGTCAGGCTTCCCATTCGAGTGGACACAGGGATCTGTGGCTTGCCCCAGAGGTGTCACAGGGCTGTCACATGTGCCAATGTGGCGTGAGTCAATCCTCAGGGTGATCGTCGAGGCAGCGCAGGGCAATAAGATTCATTTGGAGTGAACTGATGAAACTGGGGGTCTTGGCAAATGGTCGCACAACCCCTGGAATTCCTCTAGACACTCCTGGGGACAGCGCCTTCTGTTGGGAGGTGAGGGACCCCCGGAAATACTTTCCCGACGGAGCAGGGAAAGGAACCCTCATCTGGAGCTGAGTAGGGGAAAACGGGGCTCCTCATGAGTCGCGGCATTACCCTCCTTTTATCTCTAGAATGTGGACAGGTGGATCGGGGAACTTTGTGGGTCGCAGCAAGAGTGTGAAGGACCCTTTCCAAGTTCAAGAAGGAAGGGGTGATTTCCCCCGAGATGACACAACAGACAAGGGCCTCACCCTGCCTGTAAGAGAGAAGCTCCTGTTTTTATTCGAGTTGTGGTGGGGTCCTCTCTAGTAATGACAGGGATCTCAGAGACCCGCCCCTGTGGCCTCAGGAGAGGCCAGTCTCTGTGCGAGTTGCTAGTGGACTCTGGGGATTCCCCCCTAGTCGATGCCGGGTCGTCTGTCTTCGTCTGGATTTGAGGCAGGAGGCTGAGCTTTTCTTGCCCTTGCTGACATGGGTTTTGGGGTTCCCCTGAAGCCTCCAATGGGGAATCAGGTCTCGTCTCACTTGGAGAGGTGCACAGCCGCTTCCTCCCCGCACTGCAGCAGCAGTGTCAGGCTTTCCATTTGAGCGAACACAGGGAGCTTTGGCTTTCACTTGAGGTGCCACAGGACTGTCACATGCGCCAGCGTGGCGTGAGTCAATCCTCGGTGTGACAGTCGAGGCAGTGAAGGGCAGTCAGGTGCATCTGGAATTGACTAGGCATTTGGGTGTCTTGGGGAATTGTGGCACGACACCTGGATTTCCTCCTGCCTCTCCTGGGGAGAGAACCTCCTCTTGGCTTGCTAGGGGAGCGCCAGGAATTATTTCCAGATGGAGCAGGGAAAGAGACTGTCATCTGGAGCTGAGCAGGGGATAATCACGGCAGAACTCTCGGTGTTCCTCTCGAGGAGTACGTTTGGATCGGAAAACTACATGGATCGAAGAAAAGATGTGAAGGATATTTTTGAGGTTCAAGAGGGAAGAGACGATTTTCCCTGAGGAGCTGCAGCATACAAGGGCCTCACCCTGCCTGCAGGGGAGAAGCTCCTAGATTTTCTCGAGTTGTGGTGTGGTCCTCTCGAGTTACTTTGCCAACCTCATGGACCTGCACTGTGGCCTCAGCAGAGGCCAGTCTCGGAGCGAGTTGCCAGGGTCCTCTGGAAATTCCTTCCCAATCGGTGATGGGTCCTCAGTCCTCGTCTGGAGCTGAGGCTGAAGCCTGAGCTGTCATCATCCATGCTGCCATGGTCTTGGAGTTCCCCTGGAGCCTCTACAGGGAAGTCAGGTCTCATGTCTTGAGGAAACATGCATGACTCTTTTCATCCCGAGCTGCAGCAGCAGTTTCAGGTTTCCCATTCGAGCGGACACAGGGAATTCATGCTTTCCCTCGAGGTGCCACTGGGCTGTCTCACGTGCCAGCGTGGCATGAATAGATCCTCGGGCTGAGTCGAGGCAGCTCAGGACAATCAAGTTCGTGTGGAGCGGACTGAATCATTTGGGGATCTTGGGGAATTGTGCCACGACCCCTAGAACTCCTCCCGACTATTCTAGGAAGAGCACTTCCTCTTGGGATGCGAGGGGAGTGCCGGGAATCCTTTTCCGACAGGGCATGGAAAGGGATCCTCATTTGGAGCTTAGCAGTGGAAAACGGGGCACCTCTTTAATCAAGGCAAAACCCCCAGTATTCTTCGTGAAGGATACTTGTGGGTCGGGGAATTTTGTAGGTCACAGCAAGGGTGTGCAGGACATTTTCGAGGTTCAGTAGGAAAGGGGTGATTTCCCCTGAGACGCTGCAGCAGACAAGGGCCTCAGCACGCCTGCAGGGTAGAAGCTCCTTTTTTTTTTTTTCTCAAGTTTCGGCGAGGTCCTCTCTAGTTATGACGTGGACCTCAGGGACCTGCCCCTGTGGCCTCAGGAGAGGCCAGTCTCTGTGTGAGTTACGAGGGAGCTCTCCTGATTCCTCCCCACTCGGTGCTGGGTCATCAGTCCTCATCTACAGCTGAGGTTGGAGCCTTAGCTTTCGTGCCCCGTGCTAACATGGGTCTTTGGGTTCTCCTGGAGCCTCCACAGGGGTGTCAGGACTCCTATCACCTGGTGATGTGCACTGCTGCTTTCCTCCTGAGCTGCAGCAGCAGTGTCTGTCTTCCCGTCAAGAGGACACATGGATCTGTGACTATCCCTTGAAGTGCCACAGAGCTGTCACACTTGCCAGCATGGCGTGAGTCAGTCCTCCTGATGACAGTCGTGGCAGTGCAGGGCAATTAGATTCATCTGGAGTGGACTGAGATATTTGGGGAATAGTAGCACGACACCTGGAATTCCTTTATACACTCCTGTGGGGAGCCTCTCCTCTTGGGAAGCGATGGGAGTGCCGACAATCTTTTCCCGGTGGAGCAGGGAAAGGTATCCTCATCTGGAGCTGAGCAGGGAAAACTTGATCCTCCTTCCTCTCGAGTGTGGACGGGTGGAATGGAGAACTTTGTGGGTCGCAGCAAGGGTGTGAAGGACACTTTCGAGGTTCAAGAGGGAAGGGGTGATTTCCCTCAAGACGGCACACCGGACAAGATCCTCAGCCCACCTGCAAGGGAGAAGCTCCTGGTTTTTCTCGAGTTGCGGCTGGGTCCTCTCGAGTTATGACGAGGACCTGAGGGAACCACTTTTGTGGCGTCAAGAGAGGCCAGTCATTTTGCCACTTGCGAGGGGCCTCTGGGGATTTCTTGTCAGTCAGGGCCGGGTCCTCAGTCCTCATCTGGAGTTGAGGCCAGAGCCTGAGCTTTCCTCGCCCATGCTGACATGGGTCTTGGGGTTCCCCTGGAGCATCCACAGTGGAGTCAGGTTTTGTCTCGTGTGGAGACGTGCATGAACGCTTTCCACCCAACCTACAGCAGCAGTGTCAGGTTTCGATTACGAGCATACACAGGGATATCTTGCTTTCCCTCGATGTGCCACAGGTCTGTCACACGTGCCAGCATTGTGTGAGTCGAACCTCTGGGGGACAGTCGAGGTAGTGCGGGGCAACCAGGTTCATCTGGAGTGGACTGAGACATTTGGGGGTCTTGGGGAATGGGGGCTCGACCCCTGGAGTCCTTCCGAATCTCTTGGTGAGTGCACCGCCTCTTGGGATGAGAGAGGAGCGCCACGCATACTTTCCCGATGGAGCAGGGAAATTGATCCTCATCTGGAGCTGAGCAGGGGAAAAGGAGGCTCCTCTTGAGTCGAGCCATGACCCTCGGTATTCCTCTTGAGTGGGGTCGGGTGGGTCAGTCCCAACTTTGAGAGGCACATGATGTTTTAGACTTTCTAAAGGCAAATTCTTTTGGGAAGTTAGAAATTATTAGTACAGTGGGTTGGTTGTGAATTATATTGGTGAAACGTTTTTCATCTGTTGTGCGAATAATTGCTGCTAATTCCATGACCTAGATGGCATAAGAGCTCTCAGGTTAAACCTCTCTGATGATACATGATTGTTTACTACCTCTCAACCATAAACAGCACAGAGAGCTTTGGAGTATTTTGAGAGTCTTAATTTTAATAGGGTTTTTTCTTCTTGTTGTGTGAATGATTGCTGCCAGACCTCTATATGCCTATGCACCTGGGAATATATTAATCACTGTATTTGGAATATAGAATATGACATATAGTAATTTTTAAGGTAAGCAATACTAGACTTCTTGATTAATTGGACTTTCTCTTTTGTAATAGATCACTGTACTTTGTTATAAATCACTCTCTCCTTGCTATGTGAAAATGTAACTTTATCACTATTTTAAGACTAAGTAAATCTTACCAGGAACATTGGTGAAAGGATTATTGTTTGTTGGGCTGATGTTTGCTGCTAAATCTCCATATTCCCTGTCCTTATAATGAATATAATTAGCATATAGGAGAATGAGCATTAACCTTTAAGCATATAGGAGGAATAAGTATATAGGAGAAGTAAGAATTAAGCTTTAAGTTTAATCATGTTAACCTTGGCTTAAATAAATTCCTTTCTTGATTGTAACTCACTACACCCTCACCCTATAGGTATGCAACTTTATTTGGAGGGTGATGCCTGGTTTAAGAAAATCACCCTTGGAAAAAAAATTAGTTTTTTGGTTATCAGAAAGAAAGGGTTGTAAATGTCAGCAGGCAGACATGGCTTAAAGATGACGTAAATCCCCTAAGACTTTTTTTATGTGAAGCAACTGATTTTAATAAGGTCGGGACTACTGACACCCGCATAACTCTGTATTCATCCCTATGTGTAACAAAAGGTATATAAGCAAACCCAAAAGTAAAGAAATCAGATCAGTTTCTGGAAAGACTGATTCCCTCATGGCGTTCTCTTCTGCTCCCTGTTTTTCTGAATGAATTCCCATCTGGAGCATGGATGCTATTCCACATAAACCAAGTTATTCAGCGACTTTTTCTCCACTAATTTTTCTACTGCACGATCCGTTTCTAATCTCTCTAAATATCTGTAACTATATATGTATTTTTCCAAGGACGCTGTCTCCTTTCCCAGGTTCGAATCACCCTGGATCCACCGGGGCTGGACCCTGATACCAGTCCATTGTAGTTCGCTGATTCCTAGAATGTCTATGTTCACTCTTGCCATCCCATGTTTAACCACTTCCACTTTGCCTTGATTCCTGAACCTAACATTCCAGGTTCCTATGCAATATTGCTCTTTACACCATGGGACCTTGTTTGTTTCACCAGTCACATCCACAACGGGGTATTGGGTTTGCTTTTGCCCATCACTTCAGTTTTTCTGGAGTTATTTCCACACTGATCTCCAGTAGCATATTGGGCACTAACTGACCTGCGAGTTCCTCTTTCAGTACACTCTCACTTTGCCTTCTTATACTGTTCACGTGATTCTAAACGCAAGAATACTGAAGTGGTTTGCCATTCCCTTCTCCAATGGGTCACATTCTGTCAGCCCTCGCCATCATGACCCGTCCGCCTTGGGTGACCCCCTAGTTTCATCGAGTTAGACAAAACTGTTGTCCATGTGATCAGATTGGTTAGTTGTCAGTGTGTCTGCCGTCTGATGCCATCTCACAACACCTACCAACTTACTTCAGGTTCTCTTACGTTGGTAGTTTGGTATCTCTTCAGGGTTGTTCCAGCAAAGTACAGCCAATGATGCTTACCTTGGACGAGGGATATCTCATCGGGGCCGCCGCTCCTGACCTTGAACATGGAGTTCTCGGACCTTCTGCACCTAACACAACCTTTAGTGGTGTTGAAACTACAAATCTGTCTGCCAACCACAAGTAAAGCCAAGTGGCTCAGTCGTGTCTGACTCTCTGTGACTACATGGACTCTATCCCACCAGACTCCTCCATCCATGGAATTTTCTCAGCAAGAGGACTGGAGTGGGTTGCCATTTCCTTCTCCAGGGAACTTCCCTTCCCAGGGTTCAAAAGAGGGTCCCACATTGCGGGCAGACTCTTTGCCATCTGAGCCACCAGGGAATCAAGATTTCACAAATCGAAAAGATAGGAAACTGAACATAAGAGTTGATTTGTAAGTGATGTATTAGATAAGCAGTTCCTATGTAAAATAGACTAAGAACAAACAGCACTAAAGTCTCCAAGAAAAAACACACCATTCTTGTCCCATCCCCCAACACCAACTCCAACCTAAACACTTGATCTCACTCTAACCTATTCCTAAAACCTAACCCTAAGCTCACAATATCCATGTGAAATCAGATGCATCCATCCATCCACAGGAGACAGAGAGAAAGAGAAAAAGGAAGACAAAGACTGACTTTCGAATGAAAAATAAAGGCATTTCTAGAAAGAGACACTGAACAAGACAGAGGAAATTAGTAGATTTTACAGACCTTTTCATAAATCTATCTGTAAGTTAGAATCAATGTCGGTGCCCATCCACTGAAGAAGTGGGAAAACGACCCAAGCTTATGAGCATAATAGAAAGCAGGGAGCAATTATAGGCGCAGCCACTCATAAAAGCCGAGATGGGGAACTTGAACTAAAATCTCAATGGAAAAAAGAGGACCAGAAAGTTAGATCTTCTTTTAAATAAGAGAAGGTGACCTTCCAGTCTTACTTTCATTCCTCCATTGGGGAAAGGAGGGGCTTGTCTCAAAACAGGCAGAAAGGGGAGTTACTTTTTGAGGACCCAGAGCCCATCCAGGCCTGCTTCTGCCCCATTCTATGCTAGGTCAGCCATGTATTGAATCTTGCCTTTGGGAAGTCCCAGGGAACAAACTCCCTGAGATACCCGCCCCAGGTTGAAAGGCATGTAGGTGTAGTAGGCTGACATACCAAGGCAGTAGATGAGAGATTGAACCAACTCTGCAAATGTAGAGACTATGGAATCCCTGAGAGACATATGGCTTGTCAAGGGCCACACCACAGATAAGAAGAGCCTGTCTGAAAGAGCTGTGCCTCAGAGCTCAGGTGCAGGCTGCACCCAGGCCTATCAAAACTTTGGGGTGAGCGGTGTGAGTGACACTGTGCCTGCACATTGTTTAAGTGGTTGCGTGAACAGATAGAAACCCAGAGATTCCCTTGGGAAGCTTTGTGTAAGGGACCTCTGCAGGGAAACCAGGAAATGACGTCACTTCCTGGCAACAGAACCCAACAGAACACTGAAATCAGATCCCCAGGCCTCACAGCTGAGAGGAGCCCCCAGCTAGTTCACGGGCAGCCAGGATTATTTGCTGTTTGCGCCTTCCCAGAAACAGGGGCCTCGGGAGAGCTCACAGGCAGACTGTGTGGGAAAGAACTTGCTGTTGCCTCAGGAGCCCCCAAGAGGCCTCTGGCCCTTTGCCCTAAGGAACAGAAAGGTAACACGGGAGCTCCAGCCTGGGCCAGGCCCCCTCTCGCATCCCACCAGGTTAACCATGAGTGCTTTCCCTGTGTCTCTGGATGGGGTTTTCCTGGGGTATCTCTGCTTCAAGCAAGCCCCTGCGGGTGTGGCTCAGAAGTCTGTGGGCTGGGCGTGTCCACAGCCAAGGGGAGAGCAATGTAGGTGGCATGGGGAAAGTCCAGGTAGCACCAGCTGCCCAGGAAGACCCCACGACCTCAGGGGCTTCTGCTTCATCCACGGTGTGTTCCTGAGCAGGCACATGTTTCTACTGGTAGCAGAATTTCGAGGGGGGCAGAAGCAGCTGCCATACTGGTGAGGCCCAGCTCAGTAGACTCCAGGCAGGGCTGACTGATGGTCAGTGTCATTTCAGAGCTTCCCATTTGATGTGGCCAATGAGGGGGGCACACTATTCACCTCCCCAGGGAGGCGTCAGATTTCCAGCCCCCTGCCCCTGAGGCGCAGGGCAGGCTCCAAGTGAACGTGCCCATGGAGGAATCAGCCCAACTAGGAATGAAGAGAAAGTGGGAAAGGCCTGCTTCACAAACACCACCCAGGACACACCCCGGGGCCCAGTCTCAAGCTGCAACGGAGCTTAGCACACCCGGCTCTGACCTTGAGCCCCAAGAACCCCTGCCTCTGAATCAGCAGGAGGACCTGCAGCCCAGCATGGCAGAGCACAGAGTTGAGGAGGCTGGGGATGTGCATGTGAGTATGTGGGGAGGGGTGCTGAGCTACACAGGAAGGAGACCCCAGAGCTGTGTCTGGGCCCGGAACAAAGGTTGGCCTCACACCACCCATCTTTCACGTGGCAGTCAGAGTGAATCCTATGCTGGGTATTCTTTGTGATTCTCTGGGAAGCTTTCTGCCCCCGAATACAGGCAACAAAATGCTGGCAATGGGTAACCTACTATTCTCTCACAGCTCTAGCCCTGGCCTCTCATTACAGCCAGATTCAATTCCAAGTCCTTTCCCTACAGCAGTGGGTGCTACAGGTGCAGGACCCAGGGATCCACTGAGGGGAGATCGAGAGTTGAGACTTCCCTTTCCAAAGACACCGGTCCTATTGAGGACAAGGGACTTGTGGAATGTGAAAAGGTGGGAAATTCCAGAGCGGATTGGAAGGTAAGGAAGGTTGGGAAACGGGGCGTGGGCAGCCACATCAAAGGGACCTAGGGGAGTTCCCGGGCAGTTAGTTCTTTTGGCACTGCTGAGAGCCCATGAGACCCAGATGGATTCTAATCCAAACTGCATAGAAGGGCCACAAACCGAAGCCCCCGAACTGCTCACCCACACTGACAGGAACCTGGGGGTCTGGGGCACAGGCTGTGCCTGTGAAAGCCCACTCATAACATGGGACTCCATCCAGGGTCTCCACCTGGAAAGAGGACAGGGGCTTCCCATCCATCTACGCACACAAATCTTGTTTAGGTATATAGGGGCAGAGCAGCCTCCCGCTCTTCAAAGTGTGGGGTGGGGAACTTCTTGGGTCACAGCAAAAGGGTGAAAGAGCCCTTCGTGGTACAAGAGGGAAGGGGTGATTTGCCCTGAGACGTCACAGCAGATAAGGGCCTCACCCCATTTGCAAGGGAGAAGCTTCTGGTGTTTCTCGAGTTGTGGCGGGGTTTCTCATGTTAGGACGGGGAGCAAAATGAGGCACCCCTGTGGCTTCAAGAAAGGACAGTCTCGGGGTTACAGTCAAGGCATTGCTGTGCAGTCAAGTTCATCTGCAGTGGACAAGGCATTTGGGGGTCTTGGTGAATGGTGGCCGAAACCCTGATGCTCCTCCCCACATTCCTGTGGCGAGTGCCTCCCCCTGATATTCGAGTGAAGCTCCTGGGAACCTTTTACTAAGGGGCAGGAAAGGGGACTATCAACTGGAGCTTAGCAGGGTCAAACAGGGCTTTGTTGAGTCGCAGCAGATACCTTGTTGTTCCTCTCGAGTTTAGAGGGTAGGGCGGGGAAATTTCTGGGTTCCAACAAGTGGGTAAAATAGGAGTGATTTCCCCAGAGATGCCACAGTTGATAAGGACCTCACCACGCTTGAATGAGAGAAGCTTCTAGTATTTGTTGAGTTGTGGAGGGGTTTCTCAAGTTACGATGGGGAGCTCATGTACCTGCCCCTGTGTCCTCTGGATAGGCCAGTCTTCTTGCCTGTTGCCATGCGCCTTTGGTAATTCCTCCCCAGTCATCGCCTAGACTTCAGTCCTCCTCTGGTGCTGTATCTGGTAGCTGAGCTTTCCTCGCCCCAGCTGATATAAATCTTGGTGTTCCCATGGAGCCCCCAAAGGAAAGTCAGGCCTCATCATGACTGAAGACGTACACTTGTGGTTGCCTCTGCAGTTGCAGCAGCTTTGAAAGGCTCCCCGTCTAGTTGACACAGGGATCTGTGACTTGAACTCAAGGTACCACTTAGGTCTGTCACACGTGCCAGTGTGTCAAGCTTCGAACCTCGGGGTCACAGTCGACCCAGTGGAGGGCAGTCCAGTTCATCTGGAGTGAACGAGGTACTTGGGGGTCTTGGGGAATGGTGGCAAGAATCCTGATGCTGCTCCCGACAATCCTGTGTCGAGTGTCTCCTGTTGCGATGTGAGGGAAGTGCTGGGAACCCTTTCCAGACAGAGCAGGAAAGAGCCCCTAATCTGGAGCTCAGCAGGGATACTGGGGCTCCTTTATATTCATGGTGGGCCGCTCCGTGTTCCCCTCGAGTGAGGACGGGTGACATAAGAAACTTCTAGGGTCACAGAAAGAAGGTGAACAACACTCTGAAGGTCCAAGACAGAAGAGGTTCTTTACCCAAGATGCCACAGCAGACGAGATCCTCACCCCGCTTGCAAGGGAGAATCTTTTGGTTTTTCTCAAGTTGTGGCGGCGTCCTCTCAGGTTACAATGGGGAGCACAGGGACTTGCCCATGTGCACTCAGGATTGACAGAATCCATCCCAGTTGCCAGGCGCCTCTGGGGATTGTTCCCTAAACGTCCTGGTGCTCAGTCCTCATCTTTCGCTGAGGACGGAGACTGACTTTCCTCGACCGTACTGACCTAGGACTTGGTGTAACCCTGAGGGTCCCACAGAGGAGACAGGCCTCGTCTCGCCTGGACACATGCACGGCTACTTGCTGGACCAGCTGCAGCAACAGTGTCAGGCTCCACGTCGAGCAGACACAGGGATCTGTGGCTTGACCTCGAGTCCCAAAATGCTGTCACACGTGCAGGTGTTTTGGGCGTCGAGCCTCCGAATGACCGTCAAGGCAGTGCAGGGCAGACAGGTTCATCTGCAGTGGACAAGGCATTTGGGGGTCTTGGAGAATGGTGGCCGAAACCCAGATGCTCCTCCCGACGTTACTACTGTGAGCACTTCCTTTTCGGATGCAACGGAAACCCCAGGATACCTTAGAATAAGGAGCAGGAAAAGGGACTATCATCTAGAGCTTAGCAAGGGCAAACTAGGCCCCTCTTGAGTCGCAGCAGATCCACTGGGGTTCCTCAGGGGTGTGTCGGTAGTGGTAGGGAACTCCTTGTCGAGCGGACTGAGGGATCTGTGGCTTGCTCTCGAGGTCCAAAGTGCTGTCACACGTGCCAGTGTGTCGTGCCTCGAGCCTCGGGGTGATCAGGGTGACAGTCAAGGCATTCCAGGGCTGTGAAGTTGATCCTCAATGTACAAGGCATTTGGGGGTCTTGGTGAATGGTGGCCAAACCCCTTATGCTCCTCCCCACATTCCTGTTGAGAGCACCTCCTCTTGATATTCGAGTGCAGTTCCAGGGAAACTTTCCCTAAGAGGCAGGAAAGGGGACGATCATCTGGTGTTTGGCAGGGTCAAACAGGGCTCTGTTGAGTGGCAGCAGATCCCTTCTTGTCCCTGTCGAGTTGAGATGGGTAGGGCGGGGAAATTCCTGGGTCCCAGCAAGGGGGTGAAAGAGCCCTTCGAGGTCCAAGAGGGAAAGAGTGATTTCCCGAGAGATGCCGCAATGGACAAGGGCCTCACGCCGATTGCAATTGAGAAGCTTCTGTTATTTCTCGAGTTGCGGTGGGGTTTCTCGAGTTATGACGGGGAGTCCATGGACCCGCCCCTGTGGCCTGAGGAGAGGCCAGTCTTCTTGCCAGTTGCCATGCGCCTTTGGGGATTACTCCCCAATCATTGCCAAGTCCTCAGTCATCGTCTGGTGCTGAAGCTGGTAACTGAGCGCTCCTCGCCAACGCTGATATAAATCTTGAGGTTCCCATGGATCCCTCACAGTAAAGTAAGGCCTCGTCTTTCCTGGAGACGTAGACTTGCGCTTGTCTCTGCAGTTGCAGCAGCTTGAAAGGCTCACCTTGGAGTGGACACAGGGACCTGTGACTTGACCTCGAGGAACTACCAAGGTCTGTCACTCGTGCCAGTGTGTCAGGCTTCGAGCCTCGGGGTGACAGTCGACCCAGTGCAGGGCAGTCAGGTTCATCTGGAGTGAACAAGGTTTTGGGGGGTCTTGAGGAAAGGTGGCAAGACCCCTGATTCTGTTCCCGACAGCCCTTGTTCGAGTGTCTTCTGTGGGGATGTGAGGGAAGTGCTGGGGACTCATTCCTGAGAGAGCAGGAAAGGGAACCTCATCTGGAGCTCAGCAGGGATACTGGGGCTCATTTACATTCATGGCGGGACCCTCGGTGTTCCCCCCGATTGAGGACAGGTGGCGCAAAAAAAACTTCTTGTGTCCAGCAACAAGGTGAACGACACTTTGGAGGTCAAAGAGAGAAGAAGGTCTTTCCCCCTAGACCCCAGAGCACACGAAGTCCTCACCCCGCTTGCAGGGGAGAATCTTTTGGTTTTTCTCAAGTTGTGGTGGGGTCCTCTCGTGTTACAACGGGAAATCCAGGGACTCGCCCCTGTGCACCAAGGATTGGACAGTTTCCGTGCCAGTGTCCAGACGCCTATGGGCATCCTTCCCTAATCGTCTCTGTACTCAGTCCTCAACCTTTGCTGAAGTCGGAGCCTGAGCTTTCCTCGACCACCCTGACCTAGGTCTTGGAGTACCCCTCAGGGCCACACAGAGGAGACGGGCCTCGTCTCGCCTGGACACGTGCACGGCTACTTGCCTGACCAGCTGCAGCAGCAGTGTCAGGCTCCATGTCGACTGGACACAGGGATCTGTGGCTTTCCCTCGAGACCCAAAGTGCTGTCAGACATGCAGGTGTTTCGGGCGTTGAGCCTCGGGGTGACAGTCAAGGCAGTGCAGGGAAGACAGGTTCATCTGCAGTGGACAAGGCATTTGGGTGTCTTGAAGAATGGTGGCCGAACCCCAGATGCTCGTCCCGACTTTCCTACTGCGAGCACCTCCTTTTGGGATGCGATGGAAGCCCCAGGAAACCTTAGATTAGGAGCAGTTAAAGGGACTATCATCTATAGCTTAGCAGAGGCAAAGTGGGCTCCACTTGAGTCGCAGCGGTCCATTGGGGTTCGTCTTGTTTGCGACGGTTGTGGCCGGGAACTCCTTGTGTCACAGCAAGGAAGTGAAGGATCCATTCAAGGTCCAATAGGGAAGTGGTGATTTCCCACGTGACGCCGGGCCCGATGAGGGCCTCACCCCGCTTTCAAAGGAGGAGCTTCTGGTGTTTCTCGAGTTGCGGCGGGATTTCTCGAGTTAAGATTGAGTGCTCAGTGATGGGCCCCTGTGGCCCCAGGAGAGGACAGTCACAGTGCCAGTTACCAGTCACATCTGGGGATTCCTCTCCAATCGCTTCTGGGTGCCCTGTACTCAACTTGTGCTGAGGCCAGTGCCTGAGCTTCCCTCGACAGTTCTGACCTACTTCTTGGGGTTACACTGAGGCTCCCACAGAGGAGACAGGCTTCGTCTCACCTGGACACGGGCACGGCTACTTGCCTGACCAGCTGCAGCAGCAGTGTCAGGCTCCATGTCTTGTGGACAGAGGAATCTCCGGCTTGCTCTCGAGGTCCAAAGTGCTGTCACACATGCCAGTGTGTCGTGCATCGAGCCTCGGGATGACAGTCAAGGCAGTGCTGGGCTGTCAATTTCATCTGCAGTAGACAAGGCATTTGTGATTCTTAGATAATGGTGAGCAAATTCCTGATACTCCTCCCGAATTTCCTGTTGGGAGCACCTCCTCTAGGTATTCGAGCGAATCTCCAGGGAACCTTTCTCTTAAAGGGTCAGGAAAAGGGACGATCAGCAGCAGCTTAGCAGGGGCACACAGGGCTCTGTTGAGTCGCAGAGGATCCCTTGTTTTTCCTCTCGAGATGAGATGGGTAGGGCGGGGAAATTCCTAGATCACAGCAAGGTGGGGAAAGAGCCCTTCAAGGTCAAAGAGGGAAGGGGTGATTTCCGCGGAAATGCCGCAGTGGATAAGGGCCTCACCCCGCTTGCAAGGGAGAAGCTTCTGGTAATTCTCGAGTTGCGGCAGAGTTTCTCAAGTTACGACGGGGAAACCATGAACCCGCCACTGTGGCATCAGGAGAGACCAGTCTTCTTGCCAGTTGCCAGGCGCCTTTGGGGATTCCTCCCCAGTCAATGCCCAGACCTCAGTCCTGGTCTGTGCTGAAGCTGGTAACTGAGCTTTCCTCGCCCATGCTGACATAAATCTTGGGGTTTCCATTAAGCCCCCACAGGAAAGTCAGGCCTCGTCTTGCCTGGAGACGTACACTTCCGCTTCCCTCTGCAACTGCAGCAGCTGTGAATGTCTCCACGTCGAGTGGACAGAGGGATCTGTAACTTGACTTCCAGGTACCTCCCAGGTCTGTCACACTGTCCGTGTGTCAGGCTTCAAGCCTCGGGGTGACAGTCGACCCAGTGCAGGGCACTCAGGTTCATCTGGAGTAAACGAGGTATTTGGGTGTCTTGGGGAATGGTGGCAAGACTCCTGATGCTGTTCCCGCCAGTCATGGTTCGAGTGTCTCCTGTTGGGATGTGAGGGAACAGCTGGGAACCCTTTCCCGACAGAGCAGGAAAGGGACCCTCATCTGAAACTCAGCAGGGATACTGGGGCTCCTTTCCATTCATGGCGGGACCCTCAATGTTGCCCTCGAGTGAGGACGGGCGGTGCAAGAAACTTCTTGGGTCACAGCAAGAACGTGAACGACACTCTGGAAGTCCAAGAGAGAAGAGGTTCTTTACCCGAGATGCCACAGCAGACCACATCCTCACCCCGCTTGCAAGGGAGAATCTTTTGTTCATTCTAAAGTTTTGGTGGGGTCCACTCAGGTTACAATGGGGAACCCAGGGACTCGCCCATGTGCATTCAGGATTGGACAGAATCCATGCCAGTTGCCAGGCGCCTCTGGGGATTCTTCCCTAAACGTCTTGGTGCTCAGTCCTCGACTTTAGCTGAGGACGGAGCCTGACTTTCCTCGACAGTAGTGACGTAGGACTTGGTGTAATCCCGAGGGCCCCACAGAGTATACAGGCCGTGTCTCGCCTGACACGTGCACGGCTACTTGCCTGACCAGCTACAACAACAGTGCATTGCTCCATGTCGAGCGGACACAGGGAACTGTGGCTTGAAGTCCGGGCCCAAAATACTATCTCACATGCAGGTGTTTCGGGCGTCGAGCCTCCGGATGACAGTCAAGGCAATGCAGGGCAGACAGGTTCATCTGCAGTGGACAAGGTATTTGGAGTTCTTGGAGAATGGTGGCCAAAACCCAGATGCTCCTCCCGACTTTCCTACTGCGAGCACTTCCTTTTCAGATATGACGGAAACCCCAGGACACCTTAGACTAAGGAGAGGGAAAAGGGACTAACATCTAGAGCCTAGCAGGGGCAAACTGGGCTCCTCTTGAGTCGTAGCGGATCCATTGGGGTTTCCCTTGGGTGTGACGGTTGTGGCAGCTAACTCCTTTTCGAGAGGATAGAGTGATCTGTGGCCTGCTCTCGATGTCCAAAGTGCTGTCACACGTGCCAGTGTGTCGTGCCTCGAGCCTCGGGGTGATTGGGGTGACACTCATGGTAGTCCGGGGCTGTACAGTTGATCTGCAAAGGACAAGGCATTTGCGGGACTTGATGAATAGTGGCCGACCCTGATGCTCCTACCCACATTCCTTTTGCGAGCACCTCCTCTTGGTATTCGAGCGAAGCACCAGGGAACCTTTCCCTAAGGGGCAGAAATGGGGAGGATTGTCTGGAGCTTAGCAGGGCAAACAGGGCTCTGTTGCTTCGCAGCAGATTCCTTGTTGTCCCTCTCGAGTTGAGACGGGTAGGGCGGGGAAATTCCTGGGTTCCAGCAAGGGGGTGAAAGAGCCCTTCGAGGTCCAAGAGGGAAAGAATGATTTCCCCAGAGATGCCGCAGTGCATAATGGCCTCACGCTGCTTGCTAGTGAGAAGCTTTTGTTATTTCTCGAGTTGTGGCGGGGTTTCTCCAGTTCCGACGGGGAGCCCATGGACCTGCCCCTGTGTCCTCAGGCGAGGCCAGTCTTCTTGCCAGTTGCCATGCACATTTGGGGATTACTCCCCAGTCATCGCCGAATCCTCAGTCCTTGTCTGGTTCTGAAGCTGGCAACTGAGCTCTCCTCGCCCATGCTGATATAAATCTTGGGGTTCCCATGGAGGCCCCACAGGAAAGTCAGGCCTCGTCTTGCCTGGATACGTACACTTGCACTTGCCCCTGCAGCTGCAGCAGCTTTGAAAGGCTCACCATCGAGTGGACACAGGGATCTGTGACATGACCTCGAGGTACCACCAAGGTCTGTCACTCGTGCAAGTGTGTCAGGCTTCGAGCCTCGGGGTGACAGTCGACCCAGTGCAGGGCAGTCTGGTTCATCTGGAGTTAACGAGGTTTTTCGGGGTCTTGGGGAATGATGGCAAAATCCCTGATTCTGCTCCCAACAGCCCTGGTTCGAGTGTCTCCTGTTGGGAGGTGAGGGAAGAGCTGGGAACTCTTTCCTGACAGAGCAGGAAAGGGACCTTCATCTGGAGCTCAGCAGGAATACTGTGGATCCCTTACATTCATGGCGGGACCCTCGGTGTTCCCATCGAGTGAGGACATGTGGCACAAAAAAAAGTTCTTAGGTCACAGCAAGAAGTTGAACGACACTTTGAGGTCCAAGAGAGAAGAGGTTCTTTCCCCCGGAACACCACAGCAGACTGGGTCCTCACCCCGCATGCAGGGGAGAATCTTTTGGTTTTCCTCAAGTTGTGGTGAGGTCCTCTCGTGTTACAACAGGGAACCCAAGGACTTGCACCTGTACACCAAGCATTGGACAGTCTCCGTGCCAGTGGCCAGAAGCCTATGTGGATCCTTCCCTAATTGTCTCGGTACTCAGTCCTCGACCTTTGCTGAGGCCAGAGCCTGAGCTTTCCTCGAACATCCTGACCTAGGTCTTGGAGTACCCCTCAGGGACCCACAGAGAAGACAGATCTCGTGTCGCCTGGACACGTGCATGGCTACATGCCTGACCAGCTGCAGCAGCAGTGTCAGGCTCCATGTCGAGTGGACAAAGGGATCGGTGGCTTGGCCCTGAGGACAAAGTGCTGTCACACGTGCAGGTGTATCAGGCGTCGAGCCTCGGGGTGATAGTAAAGGCAGTGCAGATCGTACAGGCTCATCTGCAGTGGAAAAGGCATTTGGGCGTCTTGGAGAATGGTGGCCGAACCCTAGATGCTCCTCCCGACTTTCCTACTGGGAGAACCTCGTTTTGTGATGCGATGGATGCCCCAGGATACCTCTTATTAAGGAGAAGGAAAAGGGATTATCATCTAGAGTTTAACAGGGTAAATCTCGGCTTCTCTTCAGTCGCAGCGGGTCCATTGTGTTTCCTCTTGGGTTCGACCGTTTTGGCCGGGTACTCCTTGTGTCACAGCAAGGGAGTGAAGGAGCCCTTCCAGGTCACATAGGGAAGGGGTGATTTCCCACGAAACGCCGGATCGGATAAGAGACCCATCCCGCTTGCAAGGGAGAAACTTCTGGTTTTTCTCGAGTTGTGGCGAGGTTTCTCGAGTTACAACTGGAAGCCGAGGGAGGTGATCCTGTGGCCTCTGGAGAGGACAGTCTCCGTGCCAGTTTCCCAGCACCTCTGGGAATTCCTCCCCAATCGTCTCTGGGTGCCCTGTCCTCGACTTATGCGGAGGCCAGTGCCTGAGGTACTCTCGACACTCCTGACCTAGGTCTTGGGGGTTCCCCTCAGGCTCGCACAGAGGAGACAGGCTTCATCTCACCTGATCACCTGCTGGGCTCCTTTCCTGTCCAGTTGCATCAGCATTGTCAGGCTCCAAGTAGAGCGGACAGAGGGATCTGTGGCTTGCGCTCGAGGTCCAAAGTGCTGTCACACGTGCCAGTGTGTCGAGCGTCTAGTTTCGGGGTGACAGTCAAGGCAGTGCGGGGCTGTCAAGTTCATTTGCATTGGACAAGGCATTTGGGTGTCCTGGTGAATGGTTGCTGAAACCCTGATGCTCCTCTCAACTTTCCTGTGGCGAGCACCTCTCTTGATATTCGAGCAAAATTTCAGGGAACGTATCCCTGAGGGGCAGGAAAGGGGACGATCAACTGGAGCTTAGCAGGGTCAAACACGGATTGGTTGAGTCCCAGCGGATCCCTTGTTGTTCCTCTCGAGTTGAGACGGGTAGGGCGGGGAAATTCCTGCATTCCAGAAAGGAGGTAAAATAGGAGTGATTTCCCCAGAGATGCCACAGTGGTAAGGACCTCACCACGCTTAAATGGGAGAAGCTTCTGGTATTTCTCGAGTTGAGGCAGGGTTTCTCGAATTACGATGGGGAGCCCATGGACCCGCACATGTGGCCTCTGGATAGGCCAGTCTTCTTGCTAGTTGACATGCGCCTTTGGGTATTTCTCCACTGTCATTGCCGAAACCTCAGTCCTCGTGTAGTACTGTAGCTGGTAACTGAGCTTTCCTCGCACTTACTGACATAAATCTTGGGGTTCCCATGGAGCCCTCACAGGAAAGTCAGGCCTCGTCTTGCCTGGAGACGTACACTTGCGTTTGCCTCCGCAGCTGTAGCAGCTGTGGAAGGCTCACCGTTGAGTGGACACAGGGATCTGTGACTTGACCTCGAAGTACAACCCAGGTCTGTAACACGTGCCAGTGTGTCAGGCTTCGAGCCTCTGGGTGACAGTCTACCCAGTGCACGGCAGTCATGTTCATCTGGAGTGAAGGAGGTATTTGGGTGACTTGGGGAATGGTGGCAAGACCTTTGATGCTGCTCCCGACAGTCCTGGGTTCGAGTGTCTCCTGTTGGGATATGAGGGAAATGCTGGGAACCGTTTTCCGACAGAGAAGGAAAGGATCCCTCATCTGGAGCCCAGCAGGTATACTAGGGCTCCTTTACATTCATGGCAGGACCCTCGGTCTTCCCCTAAAGTGAGGACGGGCATCATGATAAACCTCTTGGGTCACAGCAGGAATGTAACGACAGCTTGGACGTCAAAGAGAGAAGAGGTTCTTTCCCCTGAGCCGCCACAGCAGACGAGGTCCTCACACAGCTTCCAGCAGAGAATCTTTTGGATTTTCCCAAGATGTGGCGGGGCCCTCTCGACTTACAACGGGGAACCCAGGGATTCACCTCTGTGCACTCAGGATTAGGCAGTCTCCGTGCCAGTTGCCAGGCGCCTCTGGGGATTCTTCACTAATCGTCTTGGTGCTCAGTCCTCGACTTTTGTTGAGGCCGGAGCCTGAGGTTTCCTCGACCGTCCTGACCTAGGTCTTGGTGTAACCCTGAGGGCCCATCAGAGAAGACAGGCCTCGTCTCACCTGGACCCGGGCACTGCTAGTTGCCTGAACAGCTGCAGGAGCAGTGTCAGGCTCCATGTCGAGCAGATATAGCTATCTCTGGCTTGCTCTCGAGGTTCTAAGTGCTGCTACAGGTGCCACTGTGTTGTGTGTCGAGCCTCGGGATGACAGTCAAGGCAGTTCAGGGCTTTCAAGGTCATCTGCAGTGGACAAGGCATTTGGGTGTCTTGGTGAATGGTGGCCGAAACACTGATGCTCCTCCCGAATTTTCTGTTGCGAGCACCTCCTCTTGATATTCGAGCAAACTCCAGGGAACATTTCCCTAAGGGCCAGGAACAGGGACGATCACGTGGAGCTTAGCAGGGGAAAACTGGGCTTTGTTGAGATGAAGGGGATCCCTTGTTGTTCCTCTCGAGTTGAGACCGGTAGATCGGCGAAATTCCTGGGTCACAGCATGGGAGTGAAAGAGTCCGTCGAGGTCCAAGAGGGAAAGAGTGATTTATCCAGAGATGCCACAGTGGATAATGGCCTCACCCGCTTGAAAAGGAGAACTTCTGCGATTTCTCGAGTGGTGGCGGGGTTTCTCGAGTTATAACGGGGAGCCCATGGACCTGGCCCTGTGGTGTCAGTTGCCATGCACCATTGGAGATTCCTCCCCAGTCAGCGCCGAGACCTCATTCCTCGTCTGGTGATGAACTGGTACGTGAGTTTACCTCGCCCATGCTTACATAAATCTTGATGTTCCCATGGAGCCCCCACAGGAAACTCAGGCCTAGTCGTGACTGGTACACTTGCGCTTGCTCCTGCAGCTGCAGCAGCTGTGAAATTCTCTCCGTAGTGTGGACACAAGGATCTGTGCGTTGACCTCGAGGATGCATCCAGGTCTGTCACACGTGTCAGTGTGTCAGGCTTCGAGCCTCAGGGTGACAGTCGACCCAGTGAAAGGTAGTCAGGCTCATCTGAAGTGAACGAGGTATTGGGGGGTCTAGGGTAATGGTGGTAAGACCCGTGATGCTGCTCCCGACAGTCCTGGTTCGAGTGTCTCCTGTTGGGATGTGAGGGAAGTGCTGGGAACCCATTCCCGACAGAGCAGGAAAGGGCCCCTCATCTGGAGGTAAGCAGGGATACAGGGGATCCTTTATATTCAAGGCGGGACCCTCGGTGTTCCCCTCGATTGAGGAATGGCAGCACGAAAAACTTCTTGGGTCACAGCAAGGAAATGAATGACACTTTGGAGGTTCAAGAGAGAAGAGGTACTTTCCCCCGAGACGACACAGCAGACGAGGTCCTCACCCCGCTTGCAGGGCAAAATCTTTGGTTTTTCTCAAGTTGTGGCGAGGTCCTCTAGAGTTATAACGGGGAACCCAGTGACTCGCCCAAGTGCATTCAAGATTGGACAGTTTCCATGCCAGTGACCAGACGTTTACGGGGATTCTTCCCTAGTCGTCTTGGTATTCAGTCCTCGACTTTGCTGAGGCCGGAGCCTGAGCTTTCCTCGACCAACCTGACCTAAGACTTGGATTAACCCGCAGGGCCACACAGAGGAGACAGGCCTCGTCTCGCCTGGACACGTGCACGGCTACTTCCCTGACCAGCTGCAGCAGCACTGTTAGGCTCCCTGTCGAGTGGACACAGGTAACTGTGGCTTGCCCTCGAGGCACAAAGGGCTGTCATACGTGTAGGTGTTTTTGGCGTCGAGCCTCAGGGTGACAGTCAATGCAGTGCAGGACAGACAGGTTCATCTGCAGTGGACAAGGCATTTGGGTGTCCTGGAGAATGTTGGCCGAAACCCAGATGTTCCTGCCTACGTTTCTACTGCAATCACCTCCTTTTGGGATGCGAACGGAGTCCCAGGACACTTTATAATAAGGAACAGGAAAAGGGACTACTCTCTAGAGCTTAGCAGGGGCAAACTGGTCTCCTCTTGAATCGTATCGGGTTCACTGGGGTTCCTCTTGGGTGCGACGTTTGTGGCAGGGAACCCCTTCTGTCACAGCAAGGAAGTGAAGGAGCCCTTCGAGGTCCAAGAGGGAAGGGGTGATTCCCCACGAGACACCGGATCAGATAAGAGCCTCACCCCACTTGCAAAGGAGAAGAGTCTGGTGTTTCTCGAGTTGTGGCGTGGTTTCTCGAGGTTCGACGGGGATCCCAGTCACGCACCACTGTGGCTCAGAGGACAGTCTCCGTGCCAAATGCCAGTCACCTCTGAAGATTCCTTCCAATCGTCTCAGTGTGCCCTGTCCTCGACTTGTGCTGATGCCAGTGCCAGAGCTTCCCTCGACCATCCTGAGCTAGGTCTTGGGGGTTCTGCTTGAAAGAGTGTCATATCCTAGGCAGGTTGATAAGAGGTCTAGGGGTCCCCAAGGAGAGAATATTCTGGAAATCTCAAGTAGGAAGAAAGTGAAGAAGGAAGTAAAATGTTTCCCAGGGAGTTGAATACTAGGTCAGCTTTACTGGGACAGAAAACCCCAAAAGTTTAAAGGGAACAATGGATACCAGGTGTGTCACTGCAATGTTTGGGCTGCAACCTAAGAAACAGGATCTGGCTCTAGGAAACAGGGACTCGACGCTAACTGCAAATTGTCACCAATGGTTACATAAACCTTACCTGCCGGCCCACCAATCATGCTCTGCCGAGTAGCCTGGTCCCCCTCCTTCCATGCACAATAGGATAAAAGGCTCCCAAAGCAGGTGTTCAGCGTTCCCCACCTTCGATTGGTTTGGTGGAGGACCGGATCCTAAATTTCCAATAAACTGTTTTTCTCTGAACTCAGACTGGAGGTCTCTATTGGCAGCTAGTCTCTCACCTTTGGGGGCTCGTACGGGATAAGCTGCCTGGAGACTGCCAGCGGACTATTCATCTGGAAACCTGCACCGCGCCGGTAGGTCAGGCCTGTTTAACTATACTGATCTGGTATTAGTCTGCAGACTCTGTTCTGAGTTGCGTGTGGATGGTGGGACGCCACCGGGAGGTCCCACGCAATTGCTGAATGGAGTGACGATTCCGGGAGGCCTGGATTTGAGTTTCTGCTTTTAAAAATGCCTCTTTGGATGTTTGGTGTCTGTTTTCCTGTCTGTTCCTTTGTTCTGATTGTCTAATTGTCAAAATCTGCCTCTCCCTCCTGGCCAGATTGGGACAAGGCAGTTCGAGTGGCCCATTGAGCCCACTCGAGTGCTTGATTGAAAATTTCGCTGATTTTAAGCGACGGGCTGAAGGCTATGGAGTGTCCGAAAGCGCCTTTGAACTAAGGAAATTCTGTGAGCTTGACTGGCCCACATTTGGAGTGGGTTGGCCGAGCGAGGGCTCTCTCGACTTGGATGTGGCCAGGCGAGTTCAACGTGTGTGTTATGAGAACCCAGGACACCCAAATCAGATTCCTTATATTGATATGTGGGCCAAAATTATTCCTCGTTTTCATGGGATCCCCAGGGGGTTATAACGCTTTTAGAGTCGGTTTTCTATACTCACCAGCCCACTTGGGATGACTGCCAACAACTCCTCAGCACCTTATTCACTACTGAGGAGAGAGAGAGAATAAAAAATATAAGAGTAGGAAGCAGGTCCAAGACAATCAGAGAGAGCTGACTACGGACCCTAGACTGGCTGATGAAAAATTTTTCCGCCAGCAGTCCTAACTGGGATCACAATGGGGCAGGAGGGCTGGGCTCCCCCAACCAGTACCGCCAGTCAGTATTAGCAGGACTATGCGCAGCTGCCCAGAAGCCCACTAATATGGCAATGATAACTGAGGTTAGATCTATACTGTTACTGTGTACTGTGGCAAACTTAGATTGGTAGTCAAGAAAGCGCCTAGCCTCACTAGATATTAAAAGTTTAGAAGCTAAATGGAGCTTTAGCCCCAAAACATCTCAGAGGTTAAAGGTTACTCTATGAGAGCTAAAATGCCTTTTCCTTATCAAGAAAAAAAAAAAATCAAGAAAGATCTGGGAGACTACTTAGAGGGCCCAGAAAAATATATTAGAGCTTTTAAAGGTGTTATTCTGCTTTATGACCTTACTTGGAAGGATGTGATGTATATCTTGGGACAAACGCTGACTCCTAACTCAAAGACTCGAGTTTTAGGAAAAGCGGTTGCTTATGGAGATGAATGGCTTGGTAATAAATCAGTAGGAAAGCAGGAAAATGAGATAGCGGCCCTCCCCACTGGGAATCAGGTGGTCCCAACTATAGAACCTGACTGGGACTACAAAACAGCTAAAGGAAGATGGGATCAGAGTCATTTTGTCAGATGTTTTCTTAAAGGACTCTTGCCGACCCGTTCTAAGCCTTCAAACTACAGCAAATTGGCAGACATAGAACAGGAGGAGAAGGAAGCTCCTTTTAAAGTCCTAGATAGACTAAAAAGCTCTTTGCAGATTCACTGAGATTGATCCCAAAAGTCAAAAAGAAAAGGTGATCTTAAAAGATAGATTTATCACTCAGTCGGCTCCAGATATCCGCCATAAGCTACAATAAATGGGCGTATGGACCAAATCAGTCTTAGATATTCTATTACAACTGGCTCAGACTGTCTATTTCGGTAAAAAATATTTTTAAAAAAATGCCCAGAGATACCTAGATAAAAAAGAAATGGGCTTGCTATTCCTGTGGAAAGGAGGGGCACCTTAAGCGAGATTGCCCTCAGGTATCTAAGCCACCCCCGGCTCCATGTCTAGTCTGCAAAGGACCACACTGGAAGAGAGACTGCCCTCAGAGGCGTAGGTCTCCGGGGTCAGACTCTCAAGACAATCAGGACTGAAGGTGGCCGGGGGTCCCCACACAAGCTCCCGTCCTAATTACACCTGAAGAACCCTGGGTATTGATAATAGTGGGGGGCCAATCCGTCAATTTCCTTTTAGATACTGGGGCAACTTACTCTGTTCTTACTGAAGCCCCTGGCCCACTTTCTTCCCGATCCGCTTCCATAATGGGAGTGTCTGGATGAGCCAAAGGTATTATTTCAGTTATTCTTTATCTTTCAACTGGGAGTCTGTGCTATTTTCACATGATTTTCTGATCGTGCCAGAATCTCCCTCAACCCCTTTGGGGAGGGATATACTGAGCAAGGTCCATGCCTCTGTTTTTATAAATATGAAGCCCTCCCTTCCTCTCCCTCTAGTTGAACATTTATAAAAGGCCTTTCTTATGCACAGACATTGTTATAGACACTGAAGCCGTGGAATTAACTAGTCATGTAACTCAGCTCTCAGCTTTTCAACAGACATTAATAGAACTCCGGGAGAAGACTCCAGACCCTGCCACTGAGTCAAGCAAGCCTCTATTTTAGCCAGGAATTGAGCTGTCAAAGTGCCAGGAATTGATTCGTGGATACATCACACTCGAGTTAAGAGGTGACACCCTGACCAAAAATAAGTGACATCATTTTATGTCTTTACTTCCTATGCTCTGACTTTGTACTTTTCAGATAGGCCTGATAACCTGTGAGCTTACTTCTGCTGACTCCAAAAGTCCTGAGTCTGCCGGTTGATACCCAAGACAATACCTCCTGTCCTGGGATCACTCCTACGCTGCATTCCACAATCGTTCTAACTGCTGGGTCTGTGGAGCACTCCCCTCTTCATCAGTAAAAGCCTTTCCATGGAGGCATCTCCACTTCAAAAAAAAAGAAAGAGACTTTCTCCAAGTCTATAAATACCTTTGACTTAATGTGACTTTTAATTCTGATTTTAACTTGTTTTAATGACTACGTTGCCTTACATCTGTAACTGTATAACTGGATTTGTTTCTAGCCGCATGAAATCTTTTAAGTTACAAATGGCTGCTCAGACTCCTACTACTGCTGCAAATACCTCCAACTAGTACTTGGGGCCCCTGGATCAGATACCCTCAATATGAGGATTAGGAGAATATGTTGCCTCCCCAATTTAGGGACAACACAACTTCTCAGCTCAGAAGCAGTTACGAAATGAAATGGACGCCCCTTCTCCCTAGGCAGCATAATTCTCCTAAAAGATAAGGGGGGAATGAAAGAGAGTCATTTCCTAGGCAGGTTGATAAGAGGTCTAGGCGTCCCCAAGGAGAAAAGAGTCTGGAATTATCAAGGAGGAAGAAAGTGAAGAAGGAAGTAAAATGTTTCCCAGGGAGTTGAATACTAGGTCAGCTTTACTGGGATAGAAAGCCACAAAACTTTAAAAGGAACAATGGATACCAGGTGTGTCACTGCAATGTTTGGGCTGCAACCTAAGAAACAGGATCTGGCTCTAGGAAACAGGGACTCGATAACTGCAAATTGTCACCAATGGTTACATAAACCTTACCAGCCGTCCCACCAATCATGCTCGGCCGAGTAGCCTGGTCCCCCTCCTCCCCTGCACAATAGGATAAAAGGCTCCCAAAGCGGGTGTTCAGCGCTCCCCACCTTCGATTGGCATGGTGGGGGCCCGGATCCTAAATTTCCAATAAACTCTTTTTTTCTGAACTCCGACTGGAGGTCTCTATTGGCAGCTAGTCTCTCACACTGCTGAGGCATAGAGAGAGGAGACAGGCTTCATCTCACCGAGACACGTGCCCGGTTACTTGACTGACCAGCTACAGCAGCAGTGTCAGGCTGCATGTGGAGCGGACAGAGCGATCTGTGGGTTGCTCTCGAGGTCCAAGGTTCTGTCACACGTGCCAGGGTGTCATGCGTCGAGCCTCGGTGTGACAGTCAAGGCAGTGCCGGGCTGTCAAGTTCATCTGCAGTGGACAAGGCATTTGGGGGTCATGGTGAATGGTAGCCAAAACCCTGATGATCCTCCCGATATTTCTGTAGCAAGCACCTCCTCTTGGTATTCGAGCAAAGCTCCACGGAAACTTTTTCTAAGGGGCAGTAAAGGGGACGATCATATGGAGCTTAGCAGGGGCAAACATGGCTCTGTTGAGTCGCGTAGATCTCTTATCGTTCCTCTCCCGTTGATACGGTTAGAGCAGTGAAATTCCTGGTCAGAGCAAGGGAGTGAAATATCCCTTCGAGAACCAAGAGGGAAGGAGTGATTTCCCCAGAGATGCCTCATTGGATAAGTGCCTCACCCTGCTTGCAATGGAGAAGCTTCTGGTATTTCTCGAGTTGCAGCAGGGTTTCTAGAGTTACGACGGAGAGATTATAGACCTGCCCCTGTGGCCTCAAGAGAGGCCTGTCTTCTTGCCAGTTGCCATGTGCCTTTTGAGATTTTCCCCATTCAACGCAGAGCCCTCAGTCCTCGTCTGGTGCTGAACCTGGTACGTGAGCATTCCTCGCCAATGCTGACATAAACCTTGGGGTTCTCAAGGTGCCCCCAGCGGAAAGTCAGGCCTCATATTGCCTGGAAACGTACACTTGCATTTGCCTCTGCAGCTGTAGCACCTGTGAAAGGCTCACTGTAGAGTGTACACAGGGATCTGTGACTTGACCTCGAAGTACCACCCAGGACTGTAACACGTGCCAGTGTGTCAGGCTTCGAGCCTCAGGGTGACAGTCTACCCAGTGCACGGCAGTCATGTTCATCTGGAGTGAAGGAGGTATTTGGGTGACTTGGGGAATGGTGGCAAGACGCTTGATGCTGCTCCCGACAGTCCTGGTTCTAGTGTCTCCTTTTAAGATGTGAGGGAAATGCTGGGAACCGTTTTCCGAAAGAGAAGGAAAGGGACCTTCATCTGGAGCCCAGCAGGTATACTAGGGCTCCTTTACATTCATGGCAGGACCCTCGGTCTTCCCCTAAATTGAGGACGGGCATCACAATAAACCTCTTGGGTCACAGCAGGAAGGTGAACGACAGCTTGGAGGTTCAAGAGAGAAGAGGTACTTTCCCCCGAGACGCCACAGCAGACGAGGTCCTCACACAGCTTCCAGCAGAGAATCTTTTGGTTTTTCCCAAGATGTGGGGGGGTCCTCTCGAGTTACCACGGGGAACCCAGGGATTCGCCTCTGTGCACTCGGGATTGGCATTGTCCCTGCCAGTTGCGAGGCGCCACTGGGGATTCTTCCCTAATCGTCTCAGTGCTCAGTCCTCGACTTTTGTTGAGGCCGGAGCCTGAGAGTTCCTCGACCGTCCTGACCTAGGTCTTGGTGTAACCCTGAGGGCCCAACAGAGTAGACAGGCCTAGTCTCACCGAGACACGGGCACTGCTAGTTTCCTGATCAGCTGCAGGACCAGTGTCAGGCTCCATGTCGAGCAGACATAGTTATCTCTGACTTGCTCTCTAGGTCCTAAGTGCTGCTACATGTACCACTGTGTCGTGTGTTGAGCCTCGTGATGACAGTCAAGGCAGTGTGGGGCTTTCAAGGTCATCTGCAGTGGACAAGGCATTTGGGTGTCTTGGTGAATGGTGGCTGAAACACTGATGGTCCTCCAGAATTTTCTGTTGTAAGCACCTCCTTTTGATATTCGCGCAAACTCTAGGGAACATTTCTCTAAGGGCCAGGAAATGGGACGATCACGTGGAGCTTAGCAGGGGCAAACAGGGCTTTGTTGAGACGAATCGGATCCCTTGTTGTTCCTCTCGAGTTGAGACGGTACTTCGGGGAAATTCCTGGGTCACAGCAAGGAATTGAAAGAGTCTGTCCAGGTCCAAGTGGGAAAGAATGATTTCCCCAAAGATGACACAGTGGATAATGGCCTCACCCTGCTTGCAAAGGAGAACTTCTGCTATTTTTAGAGTTGCGGGTGTGTTTCTTGAGTTATAACGGGGAGCCCATGGACCCGGCCCTCTGGCCTCAGGAGAGGCGAGTCTTCTTGCAAGTTGCCATGCATCTTTGGGGATTCCTCTCCAGTCAATGCCGAGACCTCAGTCCTCGTCTGGTGATGAACTGGTACGTCAGTTTACCTCGCCCATGCTTACATAAATCTTCGGGTTCCCATGGAGCCCCCACAGGAAACTCAGGCCTCGTCGTGACTGGAGACGTACACTTGCGCTTGCTCCTGCAGCTGCAGCAGCTGATAAAGGCTCCCCTTAGTGTGGACATAAGGATCTGTGCCTTGACCTCAAGGATGCATCCAGGTCTGTTACACGTGCCAGTGTGTCAGGCTTCGAGCCTCAGGGTGACAGTCGACCCAGTGAAAGGCAGTCAGGCTCATCTGGAGTGAATGAGGTATTTGGGGGTCTTGGGTAATGGTGGTAAGAACCGTGATGCTGCCCCCGACCATCCTGGTTCGAGTGTCTCCTGTTGGGATATGAGGGAAGTGCTGGGAACCCTTTCCCGACAGAGCAGGAAAGGGCCCCTCATCTGAAGGTCAGCAGGGATAATGGGGCTCATTTATATTCAAGGCGGATCCGCGGTGTTCCCCTCGAGTGAGGATTGGCAGCACGAGAAACTTCTTGGGTCACAGCAAGGAGGTGAATTACACTTTGGAGGTTCAAGAGAGAAGAGGTACTTTCCCCCGAGACACCACAGCAGACGAGGTCCTCACCCCGCTTGGAGGGCAAAATCTTTTGTTTTTTCTCAAGTTGTGGCGATGTCCTCTCGAGTTATAACGGGGAACCCAGTGACTCGCCCAAGTGCATTCAAGATTGGACAGTTTCCGTGCCAGTGACCAGACTTTTATGGCGATTCTTCCCTAGTCGTTTGGGTGCTCAGTCCTCGAACTTTGCTGAGGCCGGAACCTGAGCTTTCCTCGACCAACCTGACCTAAGTCTTGGATTAACCCTCAGGGCCACACAGAGGAGACAGGCTTCGTCTCGCCTGGACACGTGCACAGCTACTTGCCTGACCATCTGCAGCCGCAATGTTAGGCTCCCTGTCGAGTTGGCACAGGGAACTGTGGCTTGCCCTCGAGGCACAAAGGGCTGTCACACGTGTAGGTGTTTTTGGCGTTGAGCCTCAGGGTGACAGTCAAGGCTTTGCAGGGCAGACAGGTTCATTTGCAGTGGACAAGGCATTTGGGTGTCCTGGAAAATTTTGGCCGAAACCCAGATGTTCCTCCCTACGTTCCTACTGCGATCACCTCCTTTTGGGATGCGAAGGGAGTCCCAGGACACTTCATAATAAGTAGCAGGAAAGGGACTACTATCTAGAGCTTAGCAGGGGCAAACTGGTCTCCTCTTGAGTCGTATCGGGTTCACTGGGGTTCCTCTTGGGTTCGACGTTTGTGGCAGGGAACCCCTTCTGTCACAGCAAGGAAGTGAAGGAGCACTTCGAGGTCCAAGAGGGAAGGGGTGATTCCCCATGAGATGCCGGATTAGATAAGGGCCTCACCCCATTTGCAAAGGAGAAGTGTCTGGTGCTTCTCGAGTTGTGGCGTGGTTTCTTGAGGTTCAACGTGGAGCCCAGTGATGCACCACTGTGTCCTCAGAGGACAGTCTCCGTGCCAATTTCCAGTCACCTCTGAAGATTCCTCCCAATCATCTCAGTGTGCCCTGTCCTCGATTTGTGCTGAGGCCAGTGCCAGAGCTTACCTCGACCATCCTGACCTAGGTCTAGGGGGTTCTGCTTGAAAGAGAGTCATTTCCTAGACATGTTGATAAGAGGTCTAGGGGTCCCCAAGGAGTGAGGAGTCTGGAATTCTCAAGGAGGAAGAAAGTGAAGAAGGAAGTAAAATGTTTCCCAGGGAGTTGAATAGTAGGTCAGCTTTACTGGGATAGAAAGCCCCAAAACTTTAAAGGGAACAATGATTACCAGGTTTGTCACTGCAATGTTTGCCCTGCAACCTAAGAAACAGTATATGGCTCTAGGAAACAGGGACTCGACGCTAACTGCAAATTGTCACCAATGGTTACATAAACCTTACCTGCCGGCCCACCAATCATGCTCTGCCGAGTAGCCTGGTCCCCCTCCTCCCCTGCACAATAGGATAAAAGGCTCCCAAAGCGGGTATTCATTGCTCCCCACCTTCGATTGGATTGGTGGGGGCCCGTATCCAAAATTTCCAATAAACTCTTTTTCTCTGAACTCCGACTGGAGGTCTCTATTGGCAGCAAGTCTCTCACATTCGGGGGCTCGTCCGGGATAAGCTGCCTGGAGACTGCCAGCGGGCTATTCATCTGGAACCCTGTATCGCGCTGGTAGATCAGGCCTGTTTAATTATTTACTGATCTCGTGTTAGTCTGCAGACTCAGTTCTGTGTTGCGTGTGGATGGTGGGATTCCACAGGGAGGTCCCACGCAATTGCCGAACGGAGTGACGACTCCGGGAGGCCTTGATCTGAGTTTCTGCATTTAAGATTGCCTGTTTGCATGTTTGGAGCCTGTTTTCCTCTCTGTTCCTTTTGTCTGATTGTCTAATTGTCAAAATCTGCCTCTCCCTCCTGGCCAGGATGGGACAAGGCAGTTCCAGTGGCCAATTGAGCCCACTTGAGTGCTTGATTGAAAATTTCACTGAAATTAAGCGACGGGCTGAAGGCTATGGAGTGTCCATAAGCGCCTTTGACCTAAGGAAATTCTGTGAGCTTGACTGGCCCACATTTGGAGTGGGTTGGCCGAGCGAGGGCTCTCTCGACTTGGCTGTGGCCAGGCGAGTTCAACGTGTGTGCTATGGGAACCCAGGACACCCAAATCAGATTCCTTATATTGATATGTGGGCCAAAATTATTGCTCCTTTTCAGAGGATCTCCAGGAGGTTATAACTCTTTTAGAGTCCGTTTTCTATACTCACCAGCCCACTTGGGATGACTGCCAACAACTCCTCAGCACCTTATTCACTACTGAGGAGAGAGAGAGAATAAAAAAATAAGAGTAGGAAGCAGGTCCAAGACAAAACGAGAGAGCTGACTATGGACTCTAGACTGGCTGATGAAAATGTTTCCCCCCAGCCGTCCTAACTGGATTCAAAATGGGGCAGGAGAGCTGGGCTCCCTCAACCAGTATGGCTAGACTGTATTAGCGGAACTACACACAGCTGTGCGGAAGCCCACTAAAATGGAAAAGATAACTGAGGTTAGATCTATACTGTTACTGTGTACTGTGCAAACTTAGATTGGTAGTCCAGAAAGCGCATAGCCTCACTAGAAATTAAAAGTTTAGAAGCTAGATGGAGCTTTAGCCCCAAAACATCTCAGTGGTTAATGGTTACTCTATGAGAGTTAATATGCCTTTTCCTTATCAAGAAAAAAAAAATCAAGAAAGATCTGAGAGACTATTTAGAGTGTCCAGAAAAATATATTAGAGCTTTTAAAGGTGTTATTCTGCTTCATGACCTTATTTGGAAGGATGTGATATATATCTTGGGACAAACGCTGACTCCTAACTCAAAGACTCAAGTTTTTGGAAAAGCAGTTGCTTATGGAGATGAATGGCTTGGTAATAAATCAGTAGGAAAGCAGGAAAGTGAGATAGCGGCCCTCCCCAATGGGAATCAGGTAGTCCCAACTATAGAACCAGACTGGGACTACAACACAGCTAAAGGAAGAAGGGATCAGAGTCATTTTGTCAGATGTTTTCTTAAAGGACTCAGGCTGGCCCGTTCTAAGCCTTTAAACTATAGCAAATTGGCAGACATAGAACAGGAGAAGAAGGAGGCTCCTGGTAAATACCTAGATAGACTAAAAAGCTCTTTGCAGATTCACTGAGATTGATCCCGAAAGGAAAAAAGAAAAGGTGATCCTAAAAGATAGATTTATCACTCAGTCGGCTCCAGATATCCGCCATAAGCTACAAAGAACGGGCGTATGGACCAAATCAGTCTTAGATATTCTGTTACAACTGGCTCAGACGTCTATTACGGTAAAAAATATTTTTTTAAAAAATGCCCAGAGAGACCTAGATAAAAAAGGGATGGGCTTGCTATTCCTGTGGAAAGGAGGGGCACCTCAAGCGAGATTACCCTCAGGCACATAAGCCGCCCCCGGCTCCATGTCCAGTCTGCAAAGGACCACACTGGAAGACAGACTGCCCTCAGAGGCGTAGGTCTCCGGGGTCAGACTCTCAAGACAATCAGGACTGAAGGTGCCCGGGGGTCCCCACACAAGCTCCCGTCATAATTACACCTGAGGAACCCTGGGTATTGATAATTGAGGTGGCTAATCCGTCAATTTCCTTTTAGATACTGGGGCAACTTACTCTGTGCTTACTGAAGCCCCTGGCCCACTTTCTTCCCGATCCGCTTCCATAATGGGACTGTCTGGACGAGCCAAAAGGTATTATTTCAGTTATTCTTTATCTTTCAACTGGGAGTCTGTGCTATTTTCACATGATTTTCTGATCGTGCCAGAATCTCCCTCACCCCTTTTGGGGAGGGATATACTGAGCAAGGTCCATGCCTCTGTTTTTATAAATATGGAGCCCTCCTTTCCTCTCCCTCTAGTTGAACATTTATAAAAGGCCTTTCTTATGCACAGACATTGTTATAGACTCTGAAGCCTTGGAATTAACTAGTCATGTAACTCAGCTCTCAGCTTTTCAACAGACATTAACAGAACTCCGGGAGAAGACTCCAGACCCTGCCTCTGAGTCAAGCAAGCCTCTTTTTGAGCCAGGAATTGAGCTGTCAAAGTGCCAGGAATTGATTCGTGGATACATCACACTCGAGTTAAGAGGTGACACCCTGACCAAAAATAAGTGACATCTTTTTATGTCTTTACTTTCTATGCTCTGACTTTGTACTTTTCAGATAGGCCTGATAACCTGTGAGCTTACTTCTGCTGACTCCAAAAGTCCTGAGTCTGCCGGTTGATCCCCAAGACAATACCTTCCTGTCCTGGGCTCACTCCTACGCTGCATTCTACAATCGTTCTAACTGCTGGGTCTGTGGAGCACTCCCCTCTTCATCAGTAAAAGCCTTTCCATGGTGGCACCTCCACTTCAAAAAAAAAAGAGACTTTCTCCAAGTCTATAAATACCTTTGACTTAATGTGACTTTTAATTCTGATTTTAACTTGTTTTAATGACTACGTTGCCTTACATCTGTAACTGTATAACTGGATTTGTTTCTAGCCGCATGATAGCTTTTAAGTTACAAATGGCTGCTCAAACTCCTGCTACTGCTACAATTTCCTCCAACTAGTACTTGGGGCCCCGGGATCAGATATCCTCAATATGAGGATTAGAAGACTATGTTGCCTCCCCAACTTAGGGACAACACACCTTCTCAGCTCAGAAGCAGTTACGAAATGAAAATGACGCCCCTTCACTTTAGGCAACATAATTCTCCTGAAAGAAAAGGGGGAATGAAAGAGAGTCATTTCAAAGGCAGGTTGATAAGAGGTCTAGGCGTCCCCAAGGAGAGAAGAGTCTGGAAATCTCAAGGAGGAAGAAAGTGAAGAAGGAAGTAAAATGTTTCCCAGGGAGTTGAATACTAGGTCAGCTTTACTGGGACAGAAAGCCCCAAAACTTTAAAGGGAACACAATGGATACCAGGGGTGTCACTACAATTTTCAGGCTGTAACCTAAGAAACAGGATCTGGCTCTAGGAAACAGGGACTCGACGCTAACTGCAAATTGTCACCAATGGTTACATAAACCTTACCTGTCGGCCCACCAATCATGCTCTGCCAAGTAGCCTGGTCCCCCTCCTCCCCTGCACAAAGAGATAAAAGACTCCCAAAGCGGGTGTTCAGTGCTACCCACCTTCGATTGGCTTGGTGGGGGCCCGGATCCGAAATTTCCAATAAATTGTATTTCTCTGAACTCCGACTGGAGGTCTCTAATGGCAGCTAGTCTCTGACACTGCTGAGGATTCGACAGAGCAGACAGGCTTCGTCTCCCCGAGACACGTGCCCGGCTACTTTCCTGACCAGCTACAGCAGCAGTGTCAGGCTCCATGTGGAGCGGACAGAGCGATCTGTGGCTTGCTCTCGAGGTCCAAAGTGCTGTCACACGTGCCAGGGTGTCGTGCGTCGAGCCTCGGGGTGACAGTCAAGGCAGTGCAGGGCTGTCAAGTTCATCTGCAGTGGACAAGGCATTTGGGGGTCATGGTGAATGGTGGCCAAAACCCTGATGCTCCTCCCGATATTTCTGTTGCGAGCACCTCCTCTTGGTATTCGAGCGAATCTCCAGGGAAACTTTTTCTAAGGGGCAGTAAAGGGGACGATCATATGGAGCTTAGCAGGGGCAAACAGGGCTCTGCTGAGTTGCGCGGATATTTTATCGTTCCTCTCCAGTTGATACAGTTAGGGCGGTGAAATTCCTGGTGAGAGCAAGGGGGTGAAAGATCCCTTCGAGAACCAAGAGGGAAGGAGATGCCTCATTGGATATGTGCTTCACCTCGCATGCAATGGAGAAGATTCTTGTATTTCTCGAGTTGCGGCAGGGTTTCTAGAGTTACGACAGAGAAACCATAGACCTGCCCTGTGGCCTCAGGAGAGGCCAGTCTTCTTGCCAGTTGCCATGTGCCTTTCGGGATTCCTCCCCATTCAACACAGAGCCCTCAGTCCTCGTCTGGTGCTGAACCTGGTTCCTGAGCTTTCCTCGCCAATGCTGACATGAACCTTGGGGTTCCCATGGTGCCCCCACAGGAAAGTCAGGCCTCGTATTGCCTGGAGACGTACACTTTCGTTTGCCTCCGAAGCTGTAGCAGCTGTGAAGGTTCACCGTTGAGTGGACACAGGGATCTGTGACTTGACCTCGAAGTACCACCCAGGTCTGTAACACGTGCCAGTGTGTCAGGCTTCGAGCCTCTGGGTGACAGTCTACCCAGTGCACGGCAGTCATGTTCATCTGGAGTGAAGGAGGTATTTGGGTGACTTGGGGAATGGTGGCAAGACCCTTGATGCTGCTCCCGACAGTCTTGGTTCGAGTGTCTCCTGTTGGGATGTGAGGGAAAAGCTGGGAAACGTTTTCCGACAGAGAATGAAAGGGACCCTCATCTGGAGCCCAGCAGGTATACTAGGGCTCCTTTACATTCATGGCAGGACCCTCGGTCTTCCCCTAAAGTGAGGACGGGCATCACGATAAACCTCTTGGGTCACAGCAGGAAGGTGAACGACAGCTTGGAGGTCCAAGAGAGCAGAGGTTCTTTCCCACGAGATGCCACAGGAGACGAGGTCCTCACACAGCTTCCAGCAGAGAATCTTTTGGTTTTTCCCAAGATGTGGCGGGGTCCTCTCGAGTTTCAAAGGGGAACCCAGGGATTCGCCTCTGTGCACTCGGGATTTGGCAGTCTCAGTGCCAGTTGCTAGGCGCCTCTGGGGATTCTTTGCTAATCGTCTCGGTGTTCAGTCCTCGACGTTTGTTGAGGCCGAAGCCTGAGGTTTCCTCGACCGTCCTGACCTAGGTCTTGGTGTAACCCTGAGGGCCCAACAGAGTAGACAGGCCTCGTCTCACCTGGACATGGGCACTGCTAGTTGCCTGATCAGCTGCAGAAGCAGTGTCAGGCTCCATGTCGAGCAGACATAGCTATCTCTGACTTGCTCTCGAGGTCCAACGTGCTGCTACATGTGCCACTGTGTCATGTGTCGAGCCTCGGGATGACAGTCAAGGCAGTGCGGGGCTTTCAAGGTCATCTGCAGTGGACAAGGCATTTGGGTGTCTTGGTGAATGGTGGCTAAAACACTGATGCTCCTCCCGATTTTTCTGTTGCGAGCACCTCCTCTTGATATTCGAGCAAACTCTAGGGAACATTTCCCAAAGGACGAGGAAATGGGACGATCACGTGGAGTTTAGCAGGGGCAAACAGGGCTTTGTTGAGACGAAGCGGATCCCTTGTTGTTCCTCTCGAGTTGAGACGGGTAGATCGGCGAAATTCCTGGGTCACATAAAGGAGTGAAAGAGTCCGTCGACGTCCAAGAGGGAAAGAGTGATTTCCCCAAAGATGCCGCAGTGAATAATGGCCTCACCCCGCTTGCAAGGGAGAAACTTCTGCTATTTCTCGAGTTGCGGGGGGGGTTTCTCGAGTTATAACTGGGAGCCCATGGACCCGGCCCTGTCGCCTCAGGAGAGGCCAGTCTTCTTGCCAGTTGCCATGCACCATTGGGGATTCCTCCCCAATCATCGCCGAGACCTTAGTCCTCGTCTGGTTATGAAGCTGGTATGTGAGTATACCTCGCCCATGCTTACATAACTCTTGGGGTTCCCATGGAGCCCCCACAGGAAACTCAGGCATCTTCGTGACTGGAGACTTACACTTGCGCTTTGTCCTGCAGCTGCAGCAGCTGTGAAAGGCTCTCCGTAGTGTGGACACAAGGATCTGTGCTTTGACCTCGAGGATCCAGCCAGGTCTGTCACACCTGCCAGTGTGTCAGGCTTTGAGCCTCAGGGTGACTGTCGACCCAGTGAAAGGCAGTCAGGCTCATCTGGAGTGAACGAGGTATTTGGGGGTCTTGGGTAATGGTGGTAAGACCCGTGATCCTGCTCCCTACTGTCCTGGTTCGAGTGTCTCCTGCTGGGATATGAGGGAAGTGCTGGGAACCCTTTCCCGACAGAGCAGGAAAGGGCCCCTCATCTGGAGGTCAGCAGGGATACTGGGGCTCCTTTCTATTCAAGGCGGGACCCTCGGTGTTCCCCTCGAGTGAGGTTTGGCAGCACGAGAACCTTCTTGGGTCACAGCCAGGAGGTGAATGACACTTTGGAGGTTCAAGAGAGAAGATATTCTTTCCCCTGAGATGCCACAGCAGACGAGGTCCTCACCCCGCTTGGAGGGAAAAATTTTTTGGTTTTTCTCAAGTTGTGGCGAGGTCCTCTCGATTTATTACGGGAAACCCAGTGACTCGCCCCTGTGCACTCAAGATTGGACAGTTTCCATGCCAGTTGCCAAAAGCTTATGGGGATTCTTCCCTAATCATCTCGTTGCTCAGTCCTTGACTTTTGTTGAGGCCGGAGCCTGTGCTTTCCTCAACCGTCCTGACCTAGGTCTTGGTGTACCTCTGAGGGCACCACAGAGGAGACAGTCCTCGTCTCGCCTGGACACGTGCATGGCTACTTCCTCACCAGTTGCAGCTGCAGAGTCAGGCTCCATGTCGATCAGACACCGGGATCTGTAGGTTGATCTCCAGGCCCAATGTGTTGTCACACGTGCAGGTGTTTCGGACGTTGAGCCTCGGGGTGACAGTCAAGGCAGTGCAGGGCAGACAAGTTCATCTGCAGTGGGCAAGGAATTTGGGGGTATGGAGAATGGCGGCCAAACCCCAGATGTTCCTCCCTATGTTCCTACTGGGAGCACCTCCCTTTGGGATGCGACAGACGCCCCAGGACACTTTATATTAAGGAGCAGGAAAAGGCACTATCATCTAGAGCTTAGCAGGGGCAAACTGGTCTCCTTTCGAGATGCAGGGGGTCCACCGTGTTTCCACTTGGGTGCGACGGTTGTGGCCGGGAACTCCTTGTATCACACAAAGCAAGGGTGTGATGGAGCCTTTTGAAGTCCAAGAAGGAAGGGGTGATTTCCCACGAAACGCCAGATCAGATAAGGGTCTCACCCCGCTTGCAATGGTGAAGCGTCTGGTGTTTCTCGAGTTGCAGTGGGGTTTCTTGGATTATGACGTGGAGCTCAGAGATGCGCCCCTGTGGCCTCAGGAGAGGAGAGTCTCCGGGCCAGTTGCCAGTCACCTCTAGGGATTCCTCCCCCATCGACTCTTGGTGCCTTGTCCTCAATTTGTGCTGAGGCCAGTGCCTGAGCTTCCCTCGACCGTCCTGATCTAGGTCTTGGGGGCTCCCCTGAGGCTCCCATATAGGAGCAAGTCTTCATCTCACCTGGACAGGTGCACGCGACTTGCCTGACCAGCTGCAGCCGGAGTGTCAGGTTCCATGTCGAGCAGACAGAGGTATCCGTGGCTTGTTCTCTAGTTCCAAAGTGCGGTCACACTTGACAGTGTGTCGTGCATCGAGCCTCAGGGTGACAATCAAGGCAGTGCAAGGCTGTCAGTTTCATCTGCAGTGGACAAGGCATTTGCGGGTCATGGTGAATGGTGGCCAAAACCCTGATGCTCCTCCCAACATTTCTGTTGCGAGCACCTCCTCTTGGTATTCGAGTGAATGTCCAGGAAACCTTTCCCTAAGGGGCAGGAAAGGGGATGATCATCTGGAGCTTAGCAGGGGCAAACAGGGCTCTGTTGAGTCGCAGGGGTTCCCTTGTTGTTCCTCTCATGGTAAGACAGGTAGGGCGAGGAAATTCCTGAGTCCCAGCAAGGGGGTGAAAGAGCCCTTCGAGGTCCAAGAGGGAAGGAGTGATTTCTGCAGAGATGCCCCAGTGGATAAGGGCCTCACCCCGCTTGCAAGGGAGAAGCTTCTGCTCTTTCTCGAGTTCTGGTGGGTTTTCTCGAGTTAAGATGAGGAACCCATGGACCGGCCCATGTGGCCTCAGAAGAGGCCAGTCTTCTTGCCAGTTGCCATGTGCCTTTGCGGATTGCTCCCCAGTCATCGCCGAGTCCTCAGTCCTCGTCTGGTGCTGAAGCTGTTACCTGAGCATTCCTTGCCCATTCTGACAGAAATTTTGGGGTTCCCATGGAGCCCCCACAGGAAAGTCAGGCTTCCTCTTGCCTGGAGATGTACACTTGCGCTTGGCTCCGCAGCTGCAGCAGCTGTGAAAGATTGCCCGTCGAGTGGACACAGGGATCTGTGCCTTGATCTCGAGGTACCACCCAGGTCTGTCACACGTGCCAGTGTGTCAGGCTTCGAGCCTCGGGGTGACAGACGACCCAGTGCAGGGCAGTCAGGTTCATCTGAAGTCAAGGACGTATTTTGGGGTCTTGGGGAATGGTGACAAGACCCCTGATGCTGCTCCCGACAGTCCTGGTTCGAGTGTCTCCTGTTGGGATGTGAGGGAAAAGCTGGGAAACGTTTTCCGACAGAAAAGGAAAGGGACCCTCATCTGGAGCCCAGCAGGTATACTAGGGCTCTTTTACATTCATGGCAGGACTCTCGGTGTTCCCCTCAAGTGAGGACGGGCATCCAGAGAAAAATTTTGGGTCACAGCAGGAAGGTGAACGACAGCTTGGAGGTCCAAGAGAGAAGAGGTTCTTTCCCTCGAGACACCACAGCAGACGAGGTCCTCACACCGCTTGCAGGGGGGAATATTTTGGTTTCTCTCAAGATGTGGTGGGGGCTTTTCGAGTTACAACGGGGAATCCAGGGACTCGCCCCTGTCTATTCGGAATTGGACAGTCTCCGTGTCAGTTGCCAGGGGCCTCTGGGGATTCTTCCCGAATCATCTCGGTGCTCAGTCCGCGACTTTTGCTGAGACCGGATCCTGAGCTTTCCTCGACCGTCCTGACCTACGTCTTGGTGTACCGCTGAGGGCCCCACGGAGAAGACAGAACTCTCTCGCCTGGACACGTGCATGGCTACTTGCCTGACCAGCTGCAGCCGCAGTGTCAGGCTCCATGTCTGGCGTACACAGGGATCTGTGGCTTGCCCTCGAGGCCCAAAGTGTTGTCACACTTGCAGGTGTTTCGGGCATTGAGCCTTGGGGTGACAGTCGTGGCAGTGCAGGGTTGAAAGGTTCATCTCAGTGGACAAGCCATTTAGGGGTCTTGGAGAAGGGCTGCTGAAACCCAGATGCTCTTCCCGAATTCCTACTGGGAGCACATCCTTTTGGGATGCGACGGAAGCCCCGGGACACCTTATACTAATGAGCAGGAAAAGGAACTATCAGCTAGAGCTTAGCAGGGTCAAACTGGGCTCCTTTTGAGATGCAGGATGTCCACTGTGTTTCCTCTTGGGGGCGACGGTTTTGGCCAGGAACTCCTTGTGTCACCGCACGGGAGTGAAGGAGCCCTTCAAAGTTTCAAACGGAAGGGTTGATTTCTCATATGACGCCGGATCAGATAAGGGTTTCACCCCGCTTGCAAGGGAGAAGCTTCTGGTGTTTCTCGAGTTGCACGGGGTTTCTCGAGTTATGACGGGGAGATCAGGGACGTGCCCCTGTGGTCTCAGGAGAGGACAGTCTCCAAGCCAGTTGCCAGTCACCTCTGGGGATTCCTCCCCAATCGTCTCTGGGTGCCGTGTCCTCGACTTGTGCTGAGGCCAGTGCCTGAGCTTCCTTTGACCATCCTGACCTAGGTCTTGGGGGCTCCCCTGAGGCTCCCACATAGAGCCAGGCTTCGTTTCGCCTGGACATATGCAATGCTACTTGCCTGACCAGCTGCAGCCACAGTGTCAGGCTCCATGTCGAGCAGACAAAGGGATCCATGGCTTGCTCTCGAGGTCCAAAGTGCTGTACTGGTGCCAATGTTTCCTGTTGGGATATGAGGGGAGCGCTGGTAACCCTTTCCCGACAGAGCAGGAAAGGGACCATTATCTGGAGTTTAGGAGGGGCAAAATGTTCTCCTCATGAGTTGCAGCCATTCCGTTGGGGTTCCTCTCGAGTTGAGACGGTAGGGGCGGGGAACTCCGTGTGTCACAGCAAGGGGATGTAGGAGCCCTTCGAAGTCTAAGAGGGAAGGGGTGATATCCCCCGAGACGCCGCAGCAGATAAGGGCCTCACCACGCTTGCAACCGATTAGCTTCTGGTTTTTCTCTAGTGGCAATGGGGTTCTCAAGTTATGACGGGGTGCCCGTGGAGCCGCTCCTGTGGCCTATGGAGAGACCAGTCTCTGTTCCGGTTGGCAGGCGCCACTGGGGATACCTCCCCAATCGTCTCAGGGTGCTCATACCTCGACTTGTGCTGGGGCCGGTGCTTGATCTTTCCTCAACCGTCCTAACCTAGGTCTTGGGGTACCCTGAGGGCTCTACAAAGGAGAGAAGCCTCAACTTCCCTGGACACTTGCACGGCTACTTGCCTGAGCAGCTGCAGCAGCAGTGATAGGCTCCATATCGAGCAGAGACAGAGATCTGTGGCTTGCCTTTGAGGTAGTACCCAGGGCTGTCACACTTGCCAGTGTGTTGAAAATCGAGCCTGGGGGTGACAGTCCAGGCATTACAGGGCTGTCAGGTCCATCTCAAATGGACTAGGCATTTGCTGGTCTTGGGGAATTGTGTCCCAACCCCTGATGCTCCTCCCTAATTTCATGGTGTGAGCAACTCTTATTGGGATGAGAAGGAAGCCACGGGAAACCTTTCCTTAAGTAGCAAAAAAGGGACCATCATCTGGAGCTTAGCAGGGGCAAATGGGGCTCCTCTTGAGACACAGAGTGTCCCTTGGGGTTCCTGTCGTGTTGAGATGGGTGGGGTGGGGAACTTCTTGTGTCACTGCAAGGGGGTGAAAATGTCCTTCGAGTTCCATGAGGGAAGGGGTGATTTCCCCCGAGATGCTACGGCAGATAAGGGCCTCACCCTGCTTGCAAGGGAGAAGCTTATGGTTTTCCTCGAGTTTTGGCGGGTTTCTCGAGTTACGACTGGGAGCACATGGACCAGACCCTGTGGCCTGAGGAGAGGACAGTCTCCGTGCCAGTTTCAATGCGCCTTTGGGGAATCCTCCCCAGTCATGCCGGGTCCTCAGTCCTCGTCTGGTGCTGAAGCCAGTACCTGAGCTTTCCTCGCCCATGCTTACATAAATCTTGGGGTTCCCATGGAGCCCCCACGGGGTATTCAGGCCTCATCTCGCCTATAGATGCACACTGCCGCTTGCCTCCACAGGTGCAGCAGCAGTGTAAGGATCCCCGTCGAGTCTACACTCGGAACTGAGACTTGACCTCGAGGTACTACTAAAGGCTGTCACACATTCAAGTGTGTCAGGCGTGGAATCTCTGTGTGACAGTCGACGCAGTGCAGGGCAGTCAGGTTCATCTGGAATGAACAAGGTATTGGGGGTTTTGGGGAATGGTGGCAAGATCCCTGATGCTCCCCCTGACTGTCCTTGTGTGAGTGTCTCCTGTTGGAATGTGACGGGAGCGCTGGGAACCCTTTCCCGAGAGAGCTGGAAAGGGACCCTCATCTGGACCTCAGCAGGGGAAAATGGCCTTAATTTTCATTCTTGGCGGGACTCACGGTGTTCCACTCGAGTGGGGACGAGTGAGGCAGGGAACTTCTTGGGTCACAACAAGAAGGTGAACGACACTTTTGAGGTCTAATAGATAAGGTGTGATTTCGCCCGAGAAGCCACAGTGGACATTGTCCTCACCCCGCTTGCAAGTTAGAATCTTTTGGTTTTTCTCAAGTTGTGGTGGGGTCCTCTCGAGTTACGAAAGGGACACCAGGTACTCGCCCCTGTGGCCTCAGGAGAGGCTAGTTTCCATGCCAGTTGACAGGCGCCTCTGGGGAACCTCCCCAATCGTCTAAGTGTACTCAGTCCCCGACTTGTGCTGAGGCCAGAGCCTGAGCTTCCCTCGACCGTCCTGACCTAGGTCTTGGGGTACCACTGAGCCCCCCGAAGAGAAAATAGGCCTCGTCTCACCTGGACACGTGCACGGCTACTTGCCTGACCAGCTGCAGCAGCAATGTCAGACTCTATGTCAAGCGGACACAGGGATCGTGGCTAGCATTCAAGGTCCAAAGTGCTGTCACACGTGCCAGTGTGTTGGGCGTCCAGCCTCGGGGAGACAGTCAAGGCAGTGCAGGGCAGTCCGGTTCATCTGCAGTGGACAAGGCATTTGTGTGTCTTGGGAAATGGTGGCCCAAACCCTGATGCTCCTCCCGACTTTCCTGGTGCGAGCATCTCCTCTTGGGTTGTGAAGGAAGCCCCAGATAACATTTCCCTATGGAGCAGGAAAAGGGACCATCATCTGGAGCTTAGGAGGGGCAAAATGGGCTCCTCTTGAGTTGCATCGGGTCCCTTGGGGTTCCTCTCGAATTGAGACGGATGGGGTGGGGAACTTCTCGTGTCATTGCAAGGGAGTGAAGGTGCAGTTTGAGGTCCAAGATGGAAGGGGTGATTTCCCACGAGACGCCGCATCAGATAAGGGCCTCAGGCCGATTCAAAGGGAGAAGCATCTGGTGTTTTTCGAGTTGCGGTGGGGTTTCTCGAGTTACCACCGGGAACCCATGGACCTGCCCCTGTAGCCTCAGGAGACGATAGTCTCCGTGCCAGTTGTCAGTTGCCTCTGGGGATTCCTCTCCAATCGTCTCATGGTGCCCTGTCCTGGACTTGTGCTGAGGCCAGTGCCTGAGCTTTCCTCGACCGTCCTGACCACGGTCTTGGGGAAACCCTGAGGCCCCCACAGAAGAGACAGTCCTGGTCTCGCTTGGACACCTGCACGGCTACTTGCCTGACCAGCTGCAACAGCAGTGACAGGCCCCATGTCGAGCGGACACAGGGATCTTTGGCTTGCCCTTGATGTCCTACTCAAGGCTGTCACACGTGCCATTGGGTCGGGCATCGAGCCTCCGGGTGACAGTCAAGACAGTGCATGGCAGTCAGGTTCATCTGAAGTGGACAAGGCATTGGGGGTCTTAAGTTATGATGGTCCAACACCTGATGCTCCTCCTGACTTTCCTGGTGTGAGCACCTCCACTTGAGATGCAAGGGAAGCCCCAGGAAACGTTTTCCTAAGGAACAGGAATAGGGACAATCATCTGGAGTTTAGCAGGGGCAAATGGGGCTCTGTTGAGTTGCAGCGGATCCCTTGGGGTTCCTCTCGAGTTGAGACGGGTGAGGTGGGGAATTCCTTGGGTCAGAGCAAGGATGTGAAAGACCCCTTCGAGGTCCGAGAGGGAAGGGTTGATTTCCATCGAGAAGCCACAGAGTATAAGGGCTTCCCGCAGCATGCAAGGGAGAAGCTTCAGGTTTTTCTCGAGTTCTGACGGGGTTTCTTGAATTAAGATGGTGAGCACATTTAGCCGCCCCTGTGGCCTCAGGAGAGGCCAGTCTCCGTGCCAGTAGCCAGGAGCCTCTGGGGATTCCTCCCCAATCGTCTAAGGGTGCTCAGTCCTTGACTTGTGCTGAGGCCAGAGCATGAGCTTTCCTCAACAGTCCTGATCTATGTCTTGGGGTACCCCTGAGGCCCCCATAGAGGAGACAGGGCTGGTCTCACCTGGACACATGCACGGCTACTTGCCTGACCAGCTGCAGCAGCAGTGTCAGGCTCCATGTCAAGCAGACACAGGGATCTGTGGCTTGCACTCGAGGTACTACCCAAAGCTGTCAGATGTGCGACTGTGTCGCACGACAAGGCTTGAGGTGACAGTGAAGGCAGTGCAATGCAGACAGATTCATCTGCAATGGACAAGGCATTTGTGGGTCTTGGGGAATGGTGGCCCAAACCCTTTTTGCTCCTCCTGAATTTCCTGGTGTGAGAACCTCCTCTTGGAATGCGAGGGAAGCCCCAGGAAAACCTTCCCTAAAGACCAGGTAAAGGGACCATCATCTGGAGCTTAGCAAGGGCAAACAGCGTCCTCTAGAGTCGCAGCGGGTCTTTTGGAGTTCCTCCCAAGTTGAGACGGGTAGGATGGGTAAATTCTTGGGTCACATCAAGGGAGTGAAGGAGCTCTTCCCAGTCCAAGAGGGAATTGGTGATTTCCCCCGAGACGCCGTAGTGGATAAGGGCCTCACCCTGCTTGCAAGGGAGAAGCTTCTGGTTTTTTTCGAGGTGGGGTGGGGTTTCACGAGTAACGACCGGGAGCCCATTGACCCTCCCATGTGCTCTCAGGAGAGGCCAGTCTCCGTGCCAGTTGCCATATGCCTTTGGGGATTCCTCCCCAGTCATCGCCAGGTCCTCAGTCCTCGTCTGGTGCTGAAGCCGGTACCAGAGCTTTTCTCCCTCTTGCTGACATAAATCTTGGGGTTCCCATGGACCCCTCACTGGGAGTCAGGCCTCGTCTCGCATGGAGACATGCACTGCCGCTTGCCTCCGCAGCTGCAGCAGCAGGGTAACGCTCCGAGGCGAGTGGACAAAGGGATCTGTGATTTGACATCGAGGTACTACCCAGAGCTGACACACGTGCCAGTGTGTCAGGCTTTCAGCCTCGGGGTGACAGTTGACACAGTGCAGGGCAGTCAGGTTCATCTGGAATCAACGAGGTATTTGAGGGTCTTGGGGAATGGTGGCAAGATAGCTCATGCTCCTCGCAACTGTCCTGGTGCAAGTGTCTCCTTCTGGGATGTGTGGGAAGCCCTGGGATCCCTTTCCCGACAGAGCAGGCAAGGGACCCTCATCTGGAGCTCAGCAGGTAATAACGGGTCCCATTTCATTCTTGGCAGGACCCTCGGTGTGCCTCTCAAGTGGGGATGGGTGGGGTGGGGAATTTCTAGGGTCACAGCAATAAGGTGAATGACCCTTTTGAGGTCCAAGTGAGAAGGGGTGATTTCTCCTGAGATGCCACAACGAACAACGTCCTCTCCCCGCTTGCATGGGAAAATCTTTTGGTTTTTCTCAAGTTTTGTTGGATTCCTCCCTAGTTACGACGGGAACCCCAGGAACTCACCCCTGTGTCCTCAGGAGAGGCCAGTCTCCGTGCCAGAGTCCAGGTACCTCTGGGGATTCCTCCCCAATCATCTCAGGGTGCTCAGTACTTGACTTGTGCTGAGGCCCCAGCCTGCCCTTTCATCGATCGTCCTGATCTAGGCCTTTGGGTACCCCTGTGGCCCCCACAGAGGAGACAGGCCTCATGTCGCCTGAACAAGTCCACAGCTACTTGCCTGACCAGCTGCAGGAGCAGTGGCAAGCTCCATGTCGAGCAGACACATGGATCTGTGGCTTGCCCTCAAGGTCCTATCCCGGGCTGTCAAATGCCAGTGTGTCGGGTGTCAGGCCTCGGGGTGATGGTCAAGGCAATGCAGGGCTGTCAGGTTCATGTGCAGTGTACAAGACATTTGCGGGTCTTGGGGAATGGTGGCCTAACCCCTGATGCTCCTCTCGACTTTCCTGGTCCCTGCACCTTCTCTTGGGATGCGAGGGAAATCCAAGGAACCTTTACCTAAGGAACAGGAAAATAGACCATCATCTGGAGGTTAGCAGGGGCAAACGGGGCTCCTCTCGGTTCGCAGCAGGTTCCTTGGGTTTCCTGTCGAGGTGAGACAGGTGTGGTGGGGAACTTCTTGGTCACTGCAAGTGGGTGAAGGAGCCCTTCGAGGTCCAAAAGGGAAGGGGTGATTTCCCCTGAAACGCCACAATGGATAAGGACCTCACACCGCTTGCAAGGGAGAAGCTTCTGGATTTTCTCGAGATGCTGTGGGGTTTCTCGAGATACGACGGGGAGCCCATGGGCTCACTTCTGTAGCCTCAGGAGAGGCCATTCTCCGTGACAGTTGCCATGAGCCTTTGGGGATTCCTATCCAGTCATCGTCATGTCCTCAGTCCTCTTCTGGTGCTGAAGCCAGTGCCCGAGCTATCCTTGACTATGCTGACATAAATCTTGGGGTTCCCTGGAGCCCCCACAGGAGAGTCAGGCCTCGTCTCTCCTGAAGAAGTGCACTGCGCTTGTCTCCACAGCTGCAGCAATTGTGTAAGGTTCCCCGTCGAGTGGACACATGGATCTGTGACTTGACCTCGAGGGCTGTCACACGTGCCTGTGAGTCAGGCTTTGAGCCTCGTGGTGACAGTCGACGCAGTGCAGGGCAGTCAGGTTCATCTGCACTCAACGAGGTTTTTGGGTTTCCTGGGGAATGGTGGCCAGAACCCTGATGCTCCTCCCGACTGTCCTGGTGTTAGAGTCTCCTGCTGGGATGTGAGGGGAGCGCCGGGAACCCTTACCCGACAGAGCAGGAAAGGGACCCTCATCCGGAGCACAGAAGTGGATATAGGGGCTCCATTTCATTCTTCGCAGGACCATTGGTGTTCCTTTCTAAGTGGACGGGTTTGGCGGGTAACTTCCCGGTTCACAGCAAGACGGTGAATGACCCTTTTGAGGTCCAAGCGAGAAGGGGTGATTTCCACTGAGAGGCCACAACGGACAAGGTCCTCATCCCACTTTCTGGGGAGAACCTTTCGGTTTTTCTCAAGTTATGCGGGGTCCTCTTGTGTTACAACTGGGAACCCAGGGACTCGCCCTTGTGGTCTCAGAGAGGCCAGTCGCCATGCCAGTTGACAGGCGCCTCTGGGAATTCCTCCCCAATCGTCTCAGGGTGCTCAGTCCTCAACTTGTACTGATGCTGGAGCCTGAGCTTTCTTCGACCGTCCTGACATAGTTCTTGGGTACCCCTGTGGCCCCCACAGAGGAGACAAGCCTCGTGTCACCTGGACAGGTGCACACTACTTGCATGACGAGCTGCACCACCAGTGTCAGGCTCCATGTCAAACGGACACAGTGATCTGTGGCTTGCCTTCGAGGTCCAAAGTGCTTTCACACATGCGAGTGTGTCGGGCGTCGAGCCTTGATGTGACAGTCAAGGCAGTGCAGGACAGTTAGGTTCATCTGCAGTGGACAAGGAATTTGAGTGTCTTGGGGAATGGTGGCCCAAACCCTGATGCTCCTCCCGACATTCATGGTGCCAAAACCTCCACTTAGGTTGCTAGGGAAGCCCCAGGATGCTTTCCCCTAGGAGTTAAAAAAAGGAACAATATCTGGAGNACCTGGACAGGTGCACACTACTTGCATGACGAGCTGCACCACCAGTGTCAGGCTCCATGTCAAACGGACACAGTGATCTGTGGCTTGCCTTCGAGGTCCAAAGTGCTTTCACACATGCGAGTGTGTCGGGCGTCGAGCCTTGATGTGACAGTCAAGGCAGTGCAGGACAGTCAGGTTCATCTGCAGTGGACAAGGAATTTGAGTGTCTTGGGGAATGGTGGCCCAAACCCTGATGCTCCTCCCGACATTCATGGTGCCAAAACCTCCACTTAGGTTGCTAGGGAAGCCCCAGGATGCTTTCCCCAAGGAGTTAAAAAAAGGAACAATATCTGGAGATTAGCAGGGGCAATCAGGGCTCCTCTTGAGCTGCAGCGGTTCCTTGGGGTTCCTCTCAAATTGAGACTGGCAATGTAGGGAAATTCTTGGGTCATAGCAGGTTGTTTAGGAGCCCTAGGAGATCCAAGAGAGAAGGAGTGATGTCTCATGAGATGCCGCAGCGGATAAGGGCCTCACCCCGCTTGCAAAGGAGAAGCTTCTGCTTTTTCTCGAGTTGCTGCGGGGTTTCTCGAGTTACGACGGGGAGCGTATGGGCCCGCCCTTGTGGCTTCAGTACAGGGCAGCCTTCGTGCCAGCTGCCATGTGCCTTTGGGGATTCCTCCCAAGTCATCGCGGGTCCTCAGTCCTGGTCTGGTGCTGAAGTAGGTACCAGAGCTTCTTCGCTCATGCTGACATAAATCTTGGGTTTATCATTGAGCCCCCACACGGGAGTCAGACCTTGTCTCACCTGGAGACGTGCACTGCTACTTTCCACCTCAGCTGCAGCAGCAGTGTAATGCTCCGAGGCAAGTGGACACAGGGATCTGGGACGTGAGCTCGAGGTACTACCCAGGGCTGCCACATGTGCCACTGTGTCAGGCTTGGAGCCTCGTGGTGACAGTCGATGCAGTGCAGGGCAGTCAGGTTCATCTGGAGTGAACGACGTATTTGGGGGTCTTGGGAATGGTGGCAAAACTCCTGATTCTCCTCCGACTCTCCTGGTGGGAGTATCTCCTGTTGGGATGTGAGGGGAGCGCTGGGAACCCTTTCCCGACAGAGCAGAAAAGGGACCCTCATCTGGAGCTCAGCAGGGGATAATGAGGCTCCTTTTCATTCTTTGGGGGACTGTCATTGTTCCTCTCCAGTAGGGACAGTTGGTGCGGGGAACTTCTTGGGTCACAGCAAGAGGTGAACGACCCTTTTGATGTCCAAGAGAGAAGGGGTGATTTCCCCCGAGATGCCAGAGCAGACAAGGTCCTCACACTGCTTGCAGGGGAGAATATTTAGGTTTTTCTCAAGTTGTGGTGAGGTCCTCTCGAGTACGATGGGGAACCAATGGTATCACCCCTGTGGCCTCAGAAGAGGCCAGTCTCCGTGCCAGTTGCAAGGCGCCTCTAGGGATTCCTCCCCAATCATTTCAGAGTTCAAAGTCTTCGACTTGTGCTGAGGCCTGAGCCTCAGCTTTGCTCAGCGGTCCTGACCTAGGTTTTGGGTACCCCTGATGCCCCCACAGAGGAGGCAGGCCTTGTCTCACCTGGACACGTGCACGGCTCTTTGCCTGACCAGCTGCAGCAGTAGTGTCAGGCTCCATGTCGAGCGGACGCAGAGATCTGTGGCTTGCCCTCGAGATAATACCCAGGGCTGTCACATGTGCCAGTGTGTCAGGCTTCGAGCCTCGGGGTGACAGTGAAGGCAGTGCAGGGCAGTCAGGTTCTTCTGCAGTGGACAAGGGATGTGAGGGTCGTCAGGAATGGTGGCACATCCCCTGTTGCTCCTCTTGACTTTCCTGGTGCGAGCACCTCCTCTTGGGATGCCAGGGAAGCCCCTGGAAACCTTTCCCTAAGGAGCAGAAAAAGGGACTACCATCTGTAGATTAGCAGGGGCAAACGAGGCTCCTCTCAAATGGCAGCGGATCCTTGGGTTTTCTCTCGAGTTGAGACGGGTGGGGCTAGGAACATCTTGGTCACAACAAGTGGCTGAAGGAGTCCTTCGAAATGCAAAGGGAAGAGGTGATTTCCCATGAAACGCCTAAGCGGATAAGGGCCTCACTCCCCTTGCAAGGGAGAAGCTTCTGGCTTTTCTCAAGTTACGATGGGGAGCTTATGGACCCGCCCCTATGGCCTCAAGAGAGGCCAGTCTCCGTGCCAATTGCCACGTGCCTTTGGGGATTCCTCCCCAGTCATCGTTGTGTCCTCAGTCCTCGTCTGGGGCTGAAGCCGGTGCCTGAGCTTACCTCGCTCATGCTGACATAAATCTTGGGGTTCCCATGGAGCCCCCACAGGGGAGTCAGTCCTCGTCTCTCCTGAAGAAGTGCACTGCCGCTTGTCTCCGCAGCTGTAGCAGCAGTGTAAGGCTCCCCGTCGAGTGGACACACGGATCTGTGACTTGACTTTGAGGTACTACCCAGGGCTGTCACACGTGCCAATGTGTCAGGCTTTGAGCCTCGGGGTGACTGTCGACGCAGTGCAGGGCAGTCAGTTTCATCTGCACTTAAGGAGGTATTTGAGTTTCCTAGGGAATGGTGCAAGACCCCTGATGCTCATACAGACTCGTGGTGTGAGTGTCTCCTGTTGGGATGTGAGGGGGGCGCCGGGAAATCTTTCCCGACAAATCAGGAAAGGGATCCTCATCAGGAGCTCACCAGGGGATAATGGGGCTCCTTTTCATTCATGGCGGGACCCTCGGTGTTCCTTTTGAGGTGGACGGGTGGGGTGGGCAACTTCCTGGTTCACAGCGAGAAGGTGAACAACCCTTCTGAGGTCCAAGAGAGAAGGTGTGATTTCCACCAAAACGCCAAAGCGGACAAGGTCCTCACTCCACTTGCTGGGGAGAACCATTTAGTTTTTCACAAGTTGTGGCGGGGCCCTCTCGTTTTATGACGGGGACCCCAGTTACTCGCCCCTGTGGCCTCAGGAGAGGCCAGTCTCCATGCCAGTTGCCAGGCGCGTCTGTGGATTACTCGCCAGTTGTTTCAGGGTGCTCAGTACTCAACTTGTGCTGAGGCCGGAGCCTGAGCTTTCCTCGACACTCCTGACCTAAGTCTTGGGGTACCCATGTGGCCCCCACAGAGGAGACAGGCCTCGTGTCGCCTGGACAGGTGCACGGTTACTTGCCTGACCAGCTGCAGCAGAAGTGTCAGGCTCCAGATCGAGCGGACACAGGAATCTGTGTCTTACCCTCTAGGTCCAAAGTGCTGTCACACGTGCGAGTGTGTCGGGCATCGAGCCTCTGGGTGACAGTCAAGACAGTGCAAGGCAGTTAGGTTCATCTGCAGTGGACAAGGTATTTGGAGCTCTTGGGGAATGGTGACCCAAACCCTGATGCTCCTCCCAATTTTCCTGTTGGGAGGACCTACTCTTGAGATGCGAGGTAAACCCCAGGAAAACTTTCCCTAAGGAGCAGAAAAGAGACAATCATCTGGAGATTTGCAGGGGCAAACGGGGTTCTGTTGAGTTGCAGCGGATCCTTTGGGTTCCTTTCCAGTTGAGACGGGTTGGGCAGGGCACTTCATGGTCACAGCAAGGGGGTGAAGGAGCCCTTCAAGGTCCAAGAGGGAAGGAGTGATTTCCACCGATACGTCACAGCATATAAGGGCCTCTCCCCGCATGCAACGGAGAAGCTTCAGGTTTTTCTCGAGTTGCAACAGGGTTTCTCAAGTTAAGATGGGGGGCCCATTTAACCTCCCCTGTGGCCTCAGGAGAGGCCACTCTCCATGCCAGTTGCCATGCGCCTTTGCGGATTCCTCCCCAGTCATTGCCGACTCCACAATCCTCATCTGCTGCTGAAGCCAGTACCTGAGCTTTCCTCGCCCTTGCTGACATAAATCTAGGGGTTCCCACGGGGTTCCCACAGGGGAATCAGGCTTCGTTTCGCCTGTAGATGTACACTAACGCTTGCCTCTGCAGCTGCAGAAGCAGTGTAAGACTCCCGATCGAGTGGACACAGGGATCTGTGACTTGACAACGAGGTATTACCCAGGGCTGTCACACGGGCCAGTGTGTCAGGCTTCGAGCCTCGGGGTGAAAGTCAAGGCAGTGCAGGGAAGTCAGATTCATCTGGATTGAACGAGGTAACTGGGGGTCTTGTGGAATGGTGGCAAGAACACTGATGCTCCTCCCGACAGTCCTGGGGCGAGTGTCTCCTGTTGGGATGTGAGGGAAGCGCTGGAAACCCTTTCCAGACAGAGCAGGAAATGGAAACTCATCTGGAACTCAACATGGGATAACGGGGCTTTTTGTCATTCATGGCGGGATCTTCAGTTTTCCCCTCGTGAGGAGACGGGTGGGGCGGGGAACTTCTTGGGTCTCAGCAAGAAGGTGAACGACCCTGTTGAGGTCCAAGAGAGAAGGGGTAATTTCCCCCGAGACACCACAGTGGACCATGTCCTCACCCCGCTTGCAGGGGAGAATCTTTTGGTTTTTCTCAAATTGTGGCAGAGTCCTCTCGAGTTACAACGGGGAACCCAGGGATTTGACCCTGTGGCCTCAGGTGAGGCCAGTCTCCATGCCAGTAGCCAGGCGCCTATGGGGATTCCTCCCCAACCGTCTCTGGGTGCTCAGTCCTCGACTTGTGCTGAGGCCAGAGACTGAGCTTTCCTAAGGGGTACACCTGAGGCCCCCACAGAGGAGACAGGCCTCGTCTCGCCTGGACACATGCACGGCTACTTGCCTGACCAGCTGCAGCAGCACTGTTAGGCTCCCTGTCGAGTGGACACAGGGAAATGTGGCTTGCCCTCGAGGCACAAAGGGCTGTCACACGTGTAGGTGTTATTGGCGTCGAGCCTCAGGGTGACAGTCAAGGGAATGCAGGGCAGACAGGTTCATCTGCAGTGGACAAAGCATTTGGGTGTCCTGGAGAATGTTGGCCGAAACTAAGATGTTCCTCCCTACGTTCCTACTGAGATCACCTCCTTTTGGGATGCGAAGGGAATCCCAGGACACTTTATAATAAGGAGCAGGAAAAGGGACTACTCTCTAGAGCTTAGCAGGGGCAAACTGGTCTCCTCTTGAGTCGTATCGGGTTCATTGGGGTTCCTATTGTGTGCGGCGTTTGTGGCAGGGAACCCCTTCTGTCACAGCAAGGAAGTGAAGGAGTACTTCGAGGTCCAAGATGGAAGGGGTGATTCCCCACAAGACGCCGGATCAGATAAGGGCCTCACCCCACTTGCAAAGGAGAAGCGTCTGGTGTTTCTCGAGTTGTGGCGTGGTTTCTCGAGGTTTCACGGGGAGCCCAGTGACGCACAACTGTGGCCTCAGAGGACAGTCTCCGTGCCAATTGCCAGTCACCTCTGAAGATTCCTCCCAATCGTCTCAGTGTGCCCTGTCCTCGACTTGTGCTGAGGCCAGTGCCAGAGCTTCCCTCGACCATCTTGAGCTAGGTCTAGGAGGTACTGCTGAGGCTTCGACAGAGGAGATAGGCTTCGTCTCACCAAGACACGTGCCCGGCTACTTGCCTGACCAGCTACAGCAGCAGTGTCAGGCTCCATGTGGAGCGGACAGAGCGATCTGTGCCTTGCTCTCGAGGTCCAAAGTGCTGTCACACGTGCCAGGGTGTCGTGCGTCGAGCCTCGGGGTGACAGTCAAGGCAGTGCAGGGCTGTCAAGTTCATCTGCAGTGGACAAGGCATTTAGAGGTCATGGTGAATGGTGGCCAAAACCCTGATGCTCCTCCCGATATTTCTGTTGCGAGCACCTCCTCTTGGTATTCGAGTGAAGCTCCATGGAAACTTTTTCTAAGGGGCAGTAAAGGGGATGATCATATGGAGCTGAGCAGCGGCAAACAGGGCTCTGTTGAGTCGCACGGATCTCTTATCATTCCTCTCCAGTTGATACGGTTAGGGCGGTGAAATTCCTGGTCAGAGCAAGTGGGTGAATGATCCCTTCGAGAACCAAGAGGGAAGGAGTGATTTCCCCAGTGATGCCTCATTGGATAAGTGCCTCACCCCGCTTACAATGGAGAAGCTTCTGGTATTTCTCGAGTTGCGGCAGGGTTTCTAGAGTTACAACGGAGAGACCATAGACCTGCCCCTGTGGCCGCAGGAGAGGCCAGTCTTCTTGCCAGTTGCCATGTGCCTTTCGGGATTCCTCCCCATTCAACGCAGAGCCCTCAGTCCTCGTCTGGTGCTGAACCTGGTACCTGAGCTTTCCTCGCAAATGCTGACATAAACCTTGGGGTTCCCATGGTGCCCCCACAGGAAAGTCAGGCCTCGTCTTCCCTGGAGACGTACACTTGCGTTTGCCTCAGCAGCTGTAGCAGCTGTGAAAGGCTCACCGTTGAGTGGACACAGGGATCTGTGACTTGACCTCGAAGTACCAACCAGGTCTGTAACACGTGCCAGTGTGTCAGGCTTCGAGCCCCTGGGTGACAGTCTACCCAGTGCACGGCAGTCATGTTCATCTGGAGTGAAGGAGGTATTTGGGTGTCTTGGGGAATGGTGTCAAGACCCTTGATGCTGCTCCCAACAGTCCTGGTTCGAGTGTCTCCTGTTGGGATGCGAGGGAAAAGCTGGGAACCTTTTTCCGACAGAGAAGGAAAGGGACCCTCATCTGGAGCCCAGCAGGTATACTAGGGCTCCTTTACATTCATGGCAGGACCCTCGGTCTTCCCCTAAAGTGAGGACGGGCATCACGATAAACCTGTTGGGTCAGAGCAGGAAGTTGAACGACAGCTTGGAGGTCCAAGAGAGAAGAGGTTTTTCCCCCGAGACGCCACAGCAGACGAGGTCCTCACACAGGTTCCAGCAGAGAGTCTTTAGGTTTTTCCCAAGATGTGGCGGGGCCCTCTCGAGTTACAACGGGGAACCCAGGGATTCGCCTGTTTGCACTCGGGATTGGGCAGTGTCCGTGACAGTTGCCAGGTGCCTCTGGAGATTCTTCCCTAATCGTCTCAGTGCTCATTCCTCGACTTTTGTTGAGGCCGGAGCCTGAGCTTTCCTCGACCATCCTGACCTAGGTCTTGGTGTAACCCTGAGGGCCCAACAGAGTAGACTGTCCTCGTCTCACCTAGACAAGGGCACTGCTAGTTGCCTGATCACCTGCAGGAGCAGTGTCAGGCTCCATGTCGAGCAGACATAGGTCCAAAGTGCTGCTACAGGTGCCACTGTGTCGTGTGTTGAGCCTCGGGATGACAGGCAAAGCAGTGCGGGGCTTTCAAGGTCATCTGCAGTGGACAAGGCATTTGGGTGTCTTGATGAATGGTGGCCAAAACACTGATGATTCTCCCGAATTTTCTGCTGCGAGCACCTCCTCTTGATATTCGAGCAAACTCTAGGCAACATTTTACTAAGGGCCAGGAAATGAGACGACCACGTGGAGCTTAGCAGGGGCAAACAGGGCTTTGTTGAGACGAAGCGGATCCCTTGTTGTTCCTCTCGAGTTGAGACGGGTAGGTCGGGGAAATTCCTGGGTCACAGCAAGGGAGTGAAAGAGTCCGTCGAGGTCCAAGAGGGAAAGAGTGATTTCCCCAGAGAGGCCACAGTGGATAATGGCCTCACCCCGCTTGCAAAGGAGAACTTCTGTTATTTCTCCAGTTGCAGCGGAGTTTCTCAAGTTATAACGGGGAGCCCATGGACCCGGCCCTCTGGCCTCAGGAGAGGCGAGTCTTCTTGCCAGTTGCCATGCACCATTGGGGATTCCTCTCCAGTCATCGGTGAGACCTCAGTCCTCGTCTGGTGATGAACTGGTACGTGAGTTTACCTCGCCCATGCCAACATAAATCTTGGGGTTCCCATGGAGCCCCCACAGGAAACTCAGGCCTCGTCGTAACTGGAGACTTACACATCCGCTTGCTCCTGCAGCTGCCGCAGCTGTGAAAGGCTCTCCGTAGTGTGGACACAAGGATCTGTGCGTACACCTCGAGGATCCATCCAGGTCTGTCACACGTGCCATTGTGTCAACTTCGAGCCTCAGGGTGACAGTCGACCCAGTGAAAGGCAGTCAGGCTCATCTGGAGTGAACGAGGTATTTGGGGGTGTTGGGTAATGGTGGAAAGAACCGTGATGCTGCTCCCGACGTCCTGGTTCGAGTGTCTCCTGTTGGAATGTGAGGGAAGTGCTGGGAACCCTTTCCCGACAGAGCAGGAAAGGGCCCCTCATCTGGAGGTCAGCAGGGATACTGCGGCTCCTTTCTATTCAAGGAGGATCCTCGTTGTTCCCCTCGAGTGAGGATTGGCAGCACGATAAACTTCGTGAGTCACAGCAAGGTGAATGACACTTTGGAGGTTCAAGAGAGAAGAGGTACTTTCCCCCGAGACGCCACAGCAGATGAGGTCCTCACCCCGCTTGGAGGGCAAAATCTTTTGGTTTTTCTCATGTTGTGGCGAGGTCCTCTAGTGTTATAACGGGGAACCCAGTGACTCGCCCAAGTGCATTCAATATTGGACAGTTTCCATGCCAGTGACCAGACGTTTATGGGGATTCTTCCCTCGTCGTCTCGGTGCTCAGTCCTCGACCTTTGCTGAGGCCGGAACCTGAGCTTTCCTCGACCAACCTGACCTAAGTCTTGGATTAACCCTCAGGGCAACACAGAGGAGACAGGCCTCGTCTTGTCTGGACACGTGCACGGCTACTTGCCTGACCAGCTGCAGCAGCACTGTTAGTCTCCCTGTCGAGTGGACACAGGGAACTGTGGCTTGCCCTCGAGGCACAAAGTGCTGTCATACGTGTAGGTGTTTTTGGCTTCGAGCCTCAGGGTGACAGTCAAGGCAGTGCAGGGCAGACAGGTTCATCTGCATTGGACAAGGCATTTGGGTGTCCTGGAGAATGTTGGCCGAAACCCAGATGTTCCTCCCTACGTTCCTACTTCGATCACCTCCTTTTGGGATGTGAAGGGAGTCCCAGGACACTTTATAAGGAACAGGAAAAGGGACTACTATCTAGAACTTAGCAGGGGCAAACTGGTCTCTTCTTGAGTCGTATTGGGTTCACTGGTGTTCCTCTTGGGTGCGACGTTTGTGGCAGGGAACCCCTTCTGTCACAGCAAGGAAGTGAAGGAGTCCTTCGAGGTCCAAGAGGGAAGGGGTGATTTCCCACTAGATGCCGGATCAGATAAGGGCCTCACCCCACTTGCAAAGGAGAATCGTCTGGTGTTTCTCGAGTTGTGGCGTAGTTTCTCGAGGTTCGACGGGGAGCCCAGTGACACACCACTGTTGCCTCAGAGGACAGTCTCCGTGCCAATTGCCAGTCACCTCTGAAGATTCCTCCCAATTGTCTCAGTGTGCCCTGTCCTCGACTTGTGCTGAGGCCAGTCCCAGAGCTTCCCTCGACCATCCTGAGCTAGGTCTTGGGGGTTCTGCTGAGGCTTCGACAGAGGAGACATCTTTGTCTCACCGAGACACGTGCCTGGTTACTTGCCTGACCAGCTACAGCAGCAGTGTGAGGCTCCATGTGGAGCGGACAGAGTGATCTGTGGCTTGCTCTCGAGGTCCGAAGTGCTGTCACACGTGCCAGGGTGTCGTGCGTCGAGCCTCGGGGTGACAGTCAAGGCAGTGCGGGGCTGTCAAGTTCATCTGCAGTGGACAAGGCATTTGGGGGTCATGGTGAATGGTGGCCAAAACCCTGATGCTCCTCCCGATATTTCTGTTGCGAGCACCTCCTCTTGGTATTCGAGTGAAGCTCCACGGAAACTTTTTCTAAGGGGCAGTAAAGGGGACGATCATATGGAGCTGAGCAGTGGCAAACAGAGCTCTGTTGAGTCACGCGGATCTCTTATCGTTCCTCTCCAGTTGATACGGTTAGGTCGGTGAAATTCCTGGTCAGAGAAAGGGGGTGAAAGATCCCTCGAGAACCAAGAGGGAAGGAGTGATTTCCCCAGTGATGCCTCATTGGATAAGTGCCTCACCCCGCTTGCAATGGAGAAGCTTCTCGTATTTCTCGAGTTGCGGCAGGGTTTCTAGAGTTATGACGGAGAGACCATAGGCCTGCCCCTGTGGCCTCAGGAGAGGCCAGTCTTCTTGCCAGTTGCCATGTGCATTTCGGGATTCCTCCCCATTCAACGCAGAGCCCTCAGTCCTCGTGTGGTGCTGAATCTGGTACCTGAGCTTTCCTCGCCAATGCTGACATAAACCTTGGGGTTCCCATGGTGCCCCCACAGGAAAGTCAGGCCTCGTCTTGCCTGGAGACGTACACTTGCGTTTGCCCCCGCAGCTGTAGCAGCTGTGAAAGTCTCACCGTTGAGTGGACACAGGGATATGTGACTTGACCTCGAGTTATGACCCAGGTCTGTCACACGTGCCAGTGTGTCAGGCTTCGAGCCTCGGGGTGACAGTTAACCCAGTGCAGAGCAGTCAAGTTCATATGGAGTGTACAAGGTATATGTGTGTCTTGGGGAATGGTGGCAAGACCCTCATTCTGCTCCCGACAGTACTGGTTCGAGAGTCTCCTGTTGGGATGTGAGGGAAGTTCTGGGGACTCTGTCCCGACAAAGCAGGAATGGGACCCTCATCTGGAGCTCAGCAGGGATACTGGGGCTCCTTTAAATTCATGGCGGGACCCTCGGTGTTCCCCTCGAGTGAGGACGGGCGGCGAGAGAAACTTCTTTGGTCACAGCAAGAAGGTGAACGACACTCTTGGTGTCCGAGAGAGAAGAGGTTCTTTCCCACGAGAGGTCACAGCACACGAGATCCTCACCACGCTCGCAGGGGAGAATCTTTTGGTTTTTCTCAAGTTTTGGCTGGGTCCTCTCGAGTTACAACGGGGAACCCAGGAACTCGACACTGTGCACTCAGGATTGGACAGTCACCTTGCCAGTTTCCAGCCGCCTCTTGGCATTTTCCCTAATCGTCTAGGTGCTCAGTTCTCCACTTTTGCTGAGGCCAGAGCCTGAGATTTCCTCTACGGTCCTGACCTACATCTTGGTGTTCCCCTGAGGGACCCACATAGGAGACAGACCTCATCTTGCCTGGACACGTGCATGGCTACTTGCCTGACCAGCTGCAGCAGCAGATTCAGGGTCCATGTCGAGTGGACACAGGGATCTGTGGCTTGCCCTCGAGGCCCAAAATGCTGTCACACGTGCAGGTGTTTCGGGCATCCAGACTCGGGTTTACTTTCAAGGCAGTTCAGGGCAGACAGGTTCATGTGCAATGGGCAAGGCATTTGGGGGTCTTGGAGAATGGTGTCCGAATCCCAGATGCTCCTCCTGACTTTCGTACTGCGAGCACCTTCTTTGGATGCAACAGAAGCCCCAGGACACCATAGACTAAGGAGCAGGAAAAGGGACTATCATCTACAGATTAGCAGGGGCAAAGTGGGCTCGTCTTGGTTCTCAGCGAGTCCACTGGGGTTCCCCTTAGGTGAGAGGGCTGTGGCCAAGAACTCCTAGTGTCCCAGCAAGGGAGTGAAGGAGCCCTTCGAGGTCAAGAGGGAAGGGGTGATTTCCCACGAGACGCCAGATTGGATAAGGGCCTCACCCCGCTTGTAAGGAAGAAGCTTCTGGTGTTTCCCGAGTTGCCGTTGGTTTTCTCCAGTTACGACGGGGAGCCAATGGACCCGCCCCTGTGGCCTCAGGAGAGGCCAGTCTTCTTGCCAGTTGCCATGCGCCTTTGGGGATTCCTCCCCTGTCATCACTGAGTCCTCAGTCCTCGCCTGGTGCTGAATCTGGTACCTGAGCTTTCCTCGCCCATGCTGACATAAATCTTGGGGTTCCCATGGAGCTCCCACAGGAAAGTCAGGCCTCATCTTGCCTGGACACATATGCTTGAGCTTGCCTCTGCAGCTGCAGCAGCTGTGAAAGGCTCCCAGTCATGTGGACACAGCAATCTGTGAGTTGACCTCGAGATACCACCCAGGACTGTCACACGTGCCAGTGTGTCAGCCTTCGAGCCTCGGGGTGACAGTCGACCCAGTGCAGGGCAGTCAGGTTCATCTGGAGTGAAGGAAGTAATTGCCGGTCTTGGGGAATAGTGGCAAGACCCCTGATGCTGCTCCTGACACTCTTGGTTTGAGTATCTCATGTTGGGATGTGAGGAAAGAGCTGGGAACCCTTTCCCAACAAAGCAGAAAAGGGACCTTCATCTGGAGCTCATCAGGGATACTGGGGCTCCTTTACTTTCATGGCGGGACCCTAGGTGTTCTGCTCGAGTGAGGATGGTGGCGCGAAAATCTTCTTGGGTCACAGCAAGAAGGTGAACGACACTCTGGAGGTCCAAGAGAGAAGATGTTCTTTCCCCCGAGACATCACAGCAGACGAGGCCCTCACCGCGCTTGCATGGGGGCATCTTTTGGTTTTTCTCAAGTTGTGGCGGGGTCCTCTCGAGTTAAAACGGGAAACCCAGGGACGCGTCCCTGTGCACTCAGGATTGGACAGTCACCGTGCCAGATGCCAGGCGCCTCTGGGGATACTTCTCTAATCATCTCGTTGCTCAGTCCTCGACTTATACTGAGGTAGGAGCGTGAGTGTTCGTCGACCGTTCTGACCTAGGACTTGGTGTACCCGTGAGGACCCCACAGGAGAGACAGGCCTCGTCTCACCTGTACACATGCACGGCTACTTGCCTGACGAGCTGCAGCAGCAGTGTCAAGCTCCATGTCTAGCAGACACAGGGATCTGTGTCTTGGCCTCGATGCCCCAAGTGCTGTCACACGTGAAAGTGTTTCTGGCGTCGAGCTTCAGGGTGACAGTCAAGACAGTGCAGGGGAGACAGGTTCATTTGCAGTGGGCAAGGCATTTGGGCATCTTGGAGAATGTTGGCCGGAACCCTCATGCTCCTTCCGACTCTTTTGGTGCGAGCACCTCCACTTGGGGTAGGAGTGGAGTGCCGGGCATCCTTTACCAAAGGAGAAGGGAAAGGGACCCTCTTTTGGAGCCGAGCAGGGTAAAATGGGGCTCCTCTTCAGTCGCGGTGAGACCCGTGGGGTTCCTATCGAGTGGAGAAGGTTGTGATGGAGAACTTCTTTTGTCACTTCAAGATTGTGAAGGAGACTTTCTAGGTTTAAGAGGGAAGTAGTGATTTCACCAGAGATGCCACAGTGGACAAAAGCCTCACCCCGCTTTACGGGGAGAAGCTTCTGGTTATTCTCGAGGTATGCAGCAGTCTTCTCGAGTTACAACAGGGACCCCACGGATCGCCCTTGCGGCCTCAGGACAAGCAAGTCTCTGTGCCAGTTGACAGGCACCGACGGGGATTTCTCCCCGGTCGTCTCTGGGTTCTCAGTCCTCGTCTCATGCTGAGGCTGTAGCCTGAGCTTTCCTCGCCCATGCTGACATAGTTCTTGACATTAACCTGGACACCACACGGGGAGTGAGTCCTCGTCTTGCCTGGAGACATGCACGGCCACTTTCCATCCCAGCTCCAGCATCAGGATCAGGCTCCTTGTCGAGCAGACACAGGAATCTATGGCTTGCCCTCGAGGTACCCCTGGGTTGTCACACGTGCCATGTGTCGGGCTTCGAGCTTTGGGGTGAAAGTCGAGGCAGTGCAGGGCATTCAGGTACATCTGGAGTGACGAGGCATTTGGGGTTCTTAGGGAATGGTGGCCTGAACCCTGATGCTCCTCCTGACTCTCCTGGTGGGAGCACCTCCTCTTGGAATGTGAGGGGAGTGCTGGGAATCCTTTCCCGACAGAGCAGGGAAAGGGACCCTCATCTGGAGCTGAGCAGGGGAATACAGGGCTTTTCTTAAGTGGCAGAGGGACACTTTGCATTCCTGTCGAGTGGGGATGGGTGGGGCGGGTAACTTCGTGGGTCACAGCAAGGGAGTGAAGGAGCCTTTCGAGGTCCAAGATGAAAGGGGAGATTTCCCCCAAGACACCACAGAAGACAAAGGCCTCAACCCGCCTGCAGGTGAGAAGCTTCTGGTTTCTCACGAGTTGTGGCAGGATCCCCTCGGGCTACATTGGGGACCCCAGGGACCTACCCGTGTGTCCTCAGAAGAGGCCAGTCTCCGTGACAGTTGCCAGGCGCATCGGGGTATTCCTTTCCAGTCGTCACCATGTCCTGTGTTCTCGTCTGGTGCTGAGGCCGGTGCCTGAGTTTTCCTCGCCTATGCTGACATAGGTACTGAGGTTCCCCTGGAGCCCACACAGGTGAGTCAGGCCTCGTCTCACCTGGAGATGCGCATAGCTGCTTGCCTCCCCAGCTGCAGCAGAAATGTCAGACTCCCCGTCGAGCGCACACAGGGTTCTGTGGCTTGCCCTTGAGGTTCCCCAGGGCTTTCACACGTTCCAGTGTGTCAGGCATCGAACCTCAGGGTGACAGTCAAGGCAGTGCAGGGCAGTCAGGTTCATTTGGTGTGGACGAGGCATTTGGGGGATTTGTGGAATTGTGTCCTGATCTCTGATGCTCCTCCCAACTCTCCTGGGGCAAGCGCCTCACCTTGGAAGCGACGGGAAGGTCCGGAAGACTTTCAAATTGGTACAGGGATAGGGACACTGATGTGGAGCTAGGAGGTTAAAACGGGACTCCTCTTCAGTCGTGGCAGGACCCTCGGGGTTCCTCTCGTGTGGAGATGGGTGGGGCAGGGACCTTCTTGTGTCACATAAAGATGTGAATGAGACTTTTGAGGTTAAGATGGAAGGGGTTATTTTCCTGGAGAGGCCGCAGCGTAAATGGCCTCACAACGCCTGCAAAGGAGAAGATTGTGTTTTTTATCAAGTTGCAGCGAGGTCCTCTCGAGTTACGAGTGGGACCCCAGGGACCTGGCCCTGTGGCCTCAGGAGAGGCAAGTCTCCGTGTCAATTGCCAGGCGCCTCTGGGGATTACAGCCCAGTCGCTGCCGGGAACTTAGTCCTCATCTGGTATGGAAGCCAGAGCCTGAGCTTTGCTCGGCCGTGTTGACATCAGTCGTGGGGTTCTCCTGGAGCCCCCACATGGTAGTCAGGCTTTGTTTTGCCTTTGAGACGTGCCCAGCTGCTTGCTTCCCCAGCTGCAGCAGCAGTGTCTGGGTCCCAGTCAAGAGGACACAGGGATTTGTGGCTGTCTTCGAGGTACCACCCATTTCTTTCACATTTTCCAGTGTGTTGGTGTCGAGCCTCGGGGTGACAGTCGACCCACTGCAGGGCAGTCAGGTTCACCTGGAGTGAACGAGGTATTTGGAGGTCTTGGGGAATTGTTGCAAGACCCTGATGCTGCTTCTAACAGTCCTGATTCGAGTGTCTCCTGTTGGGATGTGAGGGAAGAGCTGGGAACCCTTTCCCCACAAAGCAGGAAAGGGACCCTCATCTGGAGCTCAGCAGGGTTACTGGGGCTACTTTCATTTCTGGCGGAACCCTCGGTGTTCCGCTCGAGTGAGAACGGGTGGAGATAGAAACCTCTTGGGTCACATTAAGAAGGTTAACGACACTCTTGAGGTCCGAGAGAGAAGAGGTTCTTTCCCCAGAGATGCCACAGCAGACGAGGTATTCACTCAGCTTACAGGGGAGAATCTTTTGGTTTTTCTCAAGTTGTGGCAGGGCCCTCTCAAGTTACAACGGGGAACCCAGGGACTCGCCCCTGTGCACTCAGGATTGGAAAGTCTCCGTGCCAGTTGCGAGGCGCCTCTGGGGATTCTTCCCTAATCGTCTCGGTGCTCTTTACTCGACTAATGCTGAGGCCAGAGCCTGAGCTTTCCTCGACCATCCTGACATAGGTCTTGGTGGTCCCATGAGGGCCCCACAGTGCAGACAGGCCTTGTCTCGCCTGGACACGTTCACGGCTACTTGCCTTTCCAGCTGCAACACCAGTGTCAGGCTCCATGTCAAGCGGACACAGTGATCTGTGGCTTGCCCTCGAGGCCCAAAGTGCTGTGACACGTGCAGGTGTTTTGGGCATCGAGCCTCCGGATGTCAGTCAAGGCCGTGCAAGGCAGACAGGTTCATCAGCAGTGGACAAAGCATTTGGGCGTCTTGGAGAATGGTGGCCAAACCCCAGATGCTCCTCCCAACTTTCATACTGTGAACAACTCCTTTGGTGATGCGACGATAGCCCAAGGACACCTTATATTAAGGAGAAGGAAAAGGGACTATCATCTAGAGCTTAACAGGGGCAAATTGGGCTTCCCTTGAGTCGCAGCGGGTCCATTGGGATTCTTCTTGGTTGTGACGGTTGTGCCCGGGAACTCCTTGTGTCACAGAAAGGGAGTGAAGGAGCCATTCGAGGTCCAAGAGGGAAGGGGTGATTTCCCACGAGACGCAGGATCATATAAGGGCCTCATCCCTCTTGCAAGGAAGAAGCTTCTGGTGTGTCTCAAGTTGTGGCAGGGTTTCTCGACTTCCGACGGGGAGCCCAGTGACGTGCCCCTGTCGCCTAAGGAGAGGACGGTCATGGTGCAAGATGCCAGTCACCTCTGGGGATTCCTATGCAATCATCTCTGTGTGCCCTGTCCTCGACTTGTGCTGAGGTGAGTTCCTGAGCTTCACTCGACCATCCTGACCTAGGTCTTGGGTTGCCCCTGAGGCTCCCACAGAGGAGACAGGCTTCGTCTCACCTGGACACGTGCATGGCTACTTGCCTGACCAGCTGAAGCAGGAGCGTCAGGCTCAATGTCTAGCGAACAGAGGGATCTGTGGCTTGCTCTCGAGGTCCAAAGTGCTGTCACACGTGCCAGTGTGTCGTGCGTTTAGCCTCGCGGTGACAGTCAAGGCTGTGCGGGGCTGTCAAGTTCCTCTGCGGTGGACAAGGCATTTGGGGGTCTTGGTGAATGGTGGCCAAAACCCTGATGCTCTTCCCGACTTTCCTGTTGCGAGCACCTCCTCTTGGTATTCGAGCAAAACTCCAGGGAACCTTTCCATAAGGCAGGAAAAGGGTGGATCATCTGGAGCTTAGGAGGGGCAAACAGGGCTCTGTTGAGTCGCAGTGGATCCCTTGTATTTCCTCTAGAGTTGAGACGGGTAGGGCGGTGAAATTCCTGGGTCACAGCAAGGAGGGGAAAGAGCCCTTTGAGGTCCAAGAGGGAAGGAGTGATTTCCCCACAGATGCCGCAGTGGATAAGGGCCTCAATCCGCTTGCAAGGTGAAGCTTCTGGTATTATTGAGTTGCAGCGGAGTTTCTAGAGTTATGACGGGGAGCCCATGGACCTGCCACTGTGGCCGCAGGAGAGACCAGTCTTCTTGCCAGTAGCCATGCGCCTTTGGGGATTCCTCCCCAGTCATCACTGAGTCCTCAGTCCTTTTCTGGTGCTGAAGCTGGTACCTGAGCTTTCCTCGCCCATGCTGACATAAATCTCGAGGTTCCCATGGAGCCCCCACAGGAAAGTCAGGCCTCGTCTTGCCTGGACTTACACTTGCGCTTGTCTCTGCAGCTACAGCAGCTGTGAAAGACTCACCATCGTGTGGACACAGCCATCTGTGACTTGACTTCGAGGTACCACCCAGGTCTCTTACACGTGCCAGTGTGTCAGCCTTCGAGCCTCGGGGTGACATTCAACCCATTGCAGGGCAATCAGGTTCATCTGGAGTGAACGAAATATTTGGGGGTCTTGGGGAATGGTGGCAAGACCCCTGAAGCTGCTTGGGACAGTTCTGGTTCGAGTGTCTCCTGTTAGGGTGAGAGGGAAGTGCTGGGAACCCTTTCCCGACAGAGCAGGAAAGGGACCGTCATTTGGAGCTCGTCAGGGATACTGGGGCTCATTTACATTCATGGCGGGACCCTCGCTGTTCCCCTCGAGTGAGCATGGGCGGCGCAAAAATCTTATTGGGTCACAGCAAGAAGGTGAACGACACTTTGGAGGTCCAAGAGAGAAGAGGTTCTTTCCCCCGAGACACCACAGCAGATGAGGTCCTCAGCCCCGTTTGCAGGGGAGAATCTTTTGGTTTTTCTCAAGTTGTGGCGGGATCCTTTTGAGTTACAAAGAGGAATCCAGGGACTCGCCCCTGTGCACTCAGGATTGGATATTCTCCATGACAGTTTCAGGCGCCTCTGGGGATTCTTCCCTAATGTTCTCGGTGCTCAGTCCTTGACTTTTGCTGAGGCCGGAGCCTGAGATTTTCTCGAACATCCTGACCTAGATCTTGGTGTACCACTGAGGACACCACAGAGGATACAGGCCTCGTCTCTCCTGGACATGTGCATGGCTACTTGCCTGACCAGCTGCAGCAGCAGTGTCAGGCTCCATGTTGAGCGGACACAGGCATCTGTGGCTTACCCTCAAGGCCCAAAGTGCTGTCACACGTGCAGGTGTTTCAGGCGTCGAGCCTCGGAGTGACAGACATGGCAGTGCAGGGCTGACAGGTTCATCTTAGTCGACAAGGGATTTGGTGTCTTGGAGAGGGGCGGCCGAACCCCAGATGCTCCTCCCGATTTCCTACTGCGAGCACCTTTTCTGGGAAGCTACGGAAGCCCCAGGACACCTTATACTAATGAGCAGGAAAGGGGACTATCATCTACAGCTTAGCAGGGTCAAACTGGGTTCTTTTTGAGATGTAGTGGGTCCAATGTGTTTTCTCATGGGTGCAACGATTGTGGCTGGGAACTCCTTGTTTCACAGCAAGGGAGTGAAGGAGCACTTCGAAGTCCAAGTGGGAAAAGGTGATTTCCCACGGGACGCCGGATCAGATAAGGGTCTCACCCCACTTGCAATGGAGAAACTTCTGGTGTTTCTCGAGTTACAGCGGGGTTTCTCGAGTTATGACGGGGAGATCAGGGACGCGCCCCTGTGGCCTCAGGAGAGGACAGTCTACGGGCCAGTTGCCATTCACCTCTGGGGATTCTGCCCCCGTCGTATCTAGGTGCCGTGTCCTCGACTTGTGCTGAGGCCAGTGCCTGAGGTTCCCTAGACCGTCCTGACCTAGGTCTTGGGGGCTCCCCTGAAGCACCCACATAGGAGCCAGTCTTTGTCTCACTTGGATATGTGCACCACTACTTGCCTGACCAGCTGCAGCCACAGTGTCTAGCTCCATGTCGAGGGGACAGAGGGATCCGTGGCTTGCTTTCGAGGTCCAAAGTGCGGTCACATGTGCCAGTGTGTCGTGTGTCGAGCCTCAGGGTGACAATCAAGGCAGTGCAAGGCTGTCAATTTCATCTGCAGTGGACAAGGCATTTGGGGGTCTTGCTGAATGGTGGCCAAAATCCTGATGCTCCTTCCAACATTTCTGTTGTGAGCATCTCCTCTTGGTATTCGAGCAAAGGTCCAGCAAACCTTTCCATAAGGGGCAGTAAAGGGGACGACCATCTGGAGCTTAGCAGGTGCAAACAGGGCTCTGTTGAGTCGCAGGGGACCCCTTGTTGTTCCTCTCGGGTTGAGACGTGTAGGACGAGGAAATTCCTGGGTCCCAACAAGGGGTGAAAGAGCCCTTTGAGGTCCAAGATGGAAGGAGTGATGTCTGCAGAGATTTCCCAGTGTATAAGGGTCTTACCCCGCTTGCAAGGGAGAATCTTCTGTTATTTCTCGAGTTGTGGTGGGGTTTCTCGAGTTACGACGTGGAGCACATGGACCCGCCCCTGTGGCCTCAGAAGAGGCCAGTCTTCTTGCCAGTTGCCTTGTGCCTTTGCGGATTGCTCCCCAGTCATCGCCGAGTCCTCAGTCCTCGTCTGGTGCTGAAGCTGTTACCTGAGCATTCCTCGCTCATGCTGACATAAATCTTGGGGTTCCCATGGAGCCCCCACAGGAAAGTCAGGCTCCGTCTTCCCTGGAGTCGTACCCTTGCGCTTGCCTCCTTAGCTGCAGCAGCTGTGAAAGGCTCCCCATCGAGTGGACACAGGGATCTGTGCCTTGACATCGAGGTACCACCCAGGTCTGTCACACGTGCCAGTGTGCCAGGCTTCAAGCCTCGGGGGGACAGTTGACCCATTGCAGCGCAGTCAGTCTCATCTGGAGTGAAGGAGCTATTTGGGGGTCTTGGGGAATGGTGGCAAGACCCCTGATGCTGCTCCCGACAGTCCTGGTTCGAGTGTCTCCTGTTGGGATGTGAGGGAATTGCTGGGAATAATTTTGCGACAGAGTAGGAAACGGACCCTCATCTGGAACCCAGCAGGTATACTAGGGCTCCTTTACATTCATGGCGGGACCCTCAGTGTTCCCCTCAAGTGAGGACAGGCAGCGCAAGAAACTTCTTGGGTCACAGCAGGAAGGTGAACGACAGCTTGGAGGTCCAAGAGAGAAGAGGTTCTTTCCCCCGAGACGCCACAGACGACGAAGTCCTCACACCGCTTGCAAGGGAGAATATTTTGGTTTATCTCAAGATGTGGCGGGGTCTTCTCGAGTTACAACGGGGAACCCACGGACTCGCTCCTGTGCACTCGGGACTGGCAGTCTCCGTTGCAGTAGCCAGGCGCCTCTGGGGATTCTTCCCTAATCGTCTCTGTGCTCAGTCCTCCACGTTTGCTGAGGCCGAAGCCTGAGCGTTCGTCGACCGTCCTGACCTAGTTCTTGGTGTACACCTGAGGGCCCCACAGAGGAGACAGGACTCGTCTCGCCTGGACATGGGCCCGGCTACCTGCCTGATCAGCTGGAGCAGTAGTGTCAGGCTCCATGTCGAATGGACACAGGGATCTGTGTCTTGCCCTCGAGGCCCAAATTGCTGTCACACGTGCAGGTGATTCAGGCGTCGAATCTCGGGGTGACAGTCAAGGCAGTGCAGGGCAGACAAGTTCATCTGCAGTGGACAAGGCACTTGGGGTTCTTGGAGAATGGCGGCCAAACCCCAGATGATCCTCTCAACGTTTCTTCTGGAGCACCTCCCATTGGGATGTGCAAGAAGCCCCAGGACAGCTTATACTAAGGCGAGGATAAGGGACTATCTTCTAGAGCTTAGCAGGGGCAAACTGGGCTCCTCTTGAGTCGCAGCGGTTCTACTGGGGTTCCTCTTGGGTGCGACTGTTGTGGCCGGGAACTCCTTGTGTCACATCAAGGGAGTGAAGGAGTTCTTTGAGGTCCAAGAGGGAAGGGGTGATTTCCCACATGATGCCAGATCAGATAAGGGCCTCACCCCACTCGCAAAGGAGAAGCTTCTGGTGTTTCTCGAGTTGTGGCGTGGTTTCTCGAGTTCCAACGGGGAGTCCAGAGACGCGCCCCTGTGGCCTCAGGAGAGGACAGGCTCCGTGCCAGTTGCCTGTCACCTCTGAGGATTCGTCCCCAATCGTCTCAGTGCGCCCTGTCCTCGACTTGTGCTGAGGCCAGTACCTGAGCTTCCCTTGACCGTCCTGACTTAGGTCTTGGGGATTCCACTGAGTCTCCCACAGAGGAGACAGGCTTCATCTCACCTGGATATGTGCCCATCTACTTGCCTGACCATCTGCAGCAGCAGTGTCAGGCTCCATGTCGAGCTGACAAGGGATCTGTGGCTTGCTCTCGAGGTCCAAGGTGCTGTCACACGTGCCAGTGTGTGGTGCATTGAGTCTCGGGTTGATAGGCAAGGCAGTGCGGGACTGTCAAGTTCATCTGCTGTGGACAAGGCATTTGGGCGTCTTGCTGAATGTTTGCCGAACCCCTGATGCTTCCCCCAACTTTTCTGTTGTGAGCACCTCCTCTTGGTATTTGAGCGAAACTCCAGAGAGCCTTTCCCTAAGGGGCAGTAAAGAGGACGATGATCTGGAGCTTAGTAGGGGCAAACAGGGCTCCATTGAGTCGCAGCGGATCCCTTGTTGTTCCTCTCGAGATGAGACCGGTAGTTAGGGGAAATTGCTGGGTCCAAACAAGGAGGTGAATGCACCCTTCGAGGTCCAAATGAAAGGAGTGATTTCCTCAGAGATGCCGCAGGGCATAAGGACCTCACCCCACTTGCAAGTGAGAAGCTTCTGGTATTTCACAAGTTGTGGTGGGTTTTCTCGAGTTACGACGGGGAGCCCATAGACCCGCCCCTGTGGCCTCAGGAGAGGCCAGTCTTCTTGCCAGTTGCCATACGCCTTTGGGGATTCCTCCCCAGTCATTGCCGAGTCCTCAGTCCTCGGCTGGTGCTGAAGCTGGTACTTGAGCTTACCTCGCCCATGCTGACATAAATCTTGGGGTTCCAATGAAGCCCCCACAGGAAAGTCAGGCCTCCTCTTGCCTGGAGACGTACACTTGCGCTTGACTCTGCAGTTGCAGCAGCTGTGAAAGGCTCCTGGTCTAGTGGACCCTGGGCTCTTTTACTTGACCTCAAGGTACCACCCGAGTCTGTCACTCGTGTCAGTGTGTCAGGCTTCGAGCCTCGGGGTAACAGTCGACCCAGTGCAGGGCAGTCAGGTTCATCAGGAGTGATCGAGGTATTTGGGTGTCTTGGAGAATGGTGGCAAGACCCCTTATGCTGCTCCCGACAGTCTTGGTTCGAGTGTTTCATTTTGGGATGTGAGGAAAGTGCTGGGAACCCTTTCCCGACAGAGCAGGAAAGGGACCCTCATCTGGAGCTCAGCAGGGTTACTGGCTCTCCTTGCAATTCAAGGCGGGACCCTCGGTGTTCCGCTTGAGTGAGGACAGGCGGTGCGAAAATCTTCTTGGGTGACAGCAAGAAGGTGAACGACACTCTGGAGGTCCAAGAGAGAAGAGGTTCTTTTCCCAGAGACACCACAGCAGACGAGGCCCTCACCCCGCTTGCATGGGTTCATCTTTTGGTTTTTCTCAAGTTGTGGCGGGGTCCTCTTAAGTTACAATGGGGAACACAGGGACGCATCCCTGAGCACTCAGGATTGGACAGTCACCGTGCAAGTTGCCAGGCGCCTCTGGGGACACTTCCCTAATAATTTCAGTGCTCAGTCCTCGACTTATACAGACGCTGGAGCCTGAGCTTTCCTCCACCGTCCTGACCTAGGTCTTGGTGTAACCCTGAGGGCCCCACAGGGGAGAGAGACGTCGTCTCGCCTGGACACATGCACGACTATTTGCCTGACCAGCTGCAGCAGCAGTGTCAGGCTCCATGTCGAGCGGATACAGAAATCTGTGTCTTGGCCTCGAGGCCCCAAGTGCTGTCACACGTGCAAGTGTTTCTGGCGTCGAGCTTCGGGGTGACAGTCAAGGCAGTGCAGGGCAGACAGGTTCATCTGTAGTGGGTAAGGCATTTGGGCATCTTGGAGAATGTTGGCCGGAACCCTCATGCTCTTCCCGACACTTCTGGTGTGAGCACCTCCACTTGGGATGCGAGTGGAGTGCTGGGAATCCTTTCTCGAAGAAGAAGGGAAAGGGACCCTTTTTGGTTCTGAGCAGGGTAAAATGGGGCTCCCCTTCAGTCGCGGTGCGACCTGCGGGGTTCCTATTGAGTGGAGAAGATTGTGATGGAAAACTTCTTTTGTCACTTCAAGAGTGTGAAGAAGACTTTCTAGGTTTAAGAGGGAAGTGGTGATTTCACCAGAGATGCCGCAGTGGACAAAAGCCTCACCCCGCTTTACGGGGAGAAGCTTCTGGTTATTCCCGAGGTATGCAGCAGTCTTCTCGAGTTACAACAGGGACACCACGGATCGCCCTTGCGGCCTCAAGACAAGCAAGTCTCCGTGCCAGTTGACAAGAGCCGATGGGGATTTCTCCCTAGTCGTCACCGGGTCCTCAGTCCTCATCTCGTGCTTAGGCCGTAGCCTGAGCTTTCCTCGCCCATGCTGACATAGTTCTTGGCATTAACCTGGACACCACACGGGGAGTGAGTCCTCGTCTCTCCTGGAGACATGCACGGCCACTTTCCATCCCAGCTGCAGCATCAGAATCAGGCTCCTTGTCGAGCGGACACAGGGATCTATGGCTTGCCCTCGTGGTACCACTGGGTTGTCACACGTGCCATGTGTCGTGCTTCGAGCTTTGGGGTGAAAGTCGAGGCAGTGCAGGGCATTCAGGTACATCTGGAGTGACGAGGCATTTCGGGTTCTTAGGGAATGGTGGCCCGAACCCTGATGCTCCTCCTGACTCCTGGTGAGAGCACCTCCTCTTGGGATGTGAGGGGAGTACTGGGAATCCTTTCCCGACAGAGTAGGGAAAGGGACCCTTATCTGGAGCTGAGCAGGGGAAAACAGGGCTTTTCTTGAGTGGCAGAGGGACACTTTCTGTTCCTGTCGAGTGGGGATGGGTGGAGCGGGTAACTTCGTGGGTCACAGCAAGGGAGTGAAGCAGCCTTTCGAGGTCCAAGATGAAAGGGGAGATTTCCCCCAAGACACCACAGCAGACAAAGGCCTCACCCCGCCTGCAGGTGAGAAGCTTATGGTTTTTCACGAGTTGTGGCAGGATCCCCTCGGGTTACATTGGGGACCCCAGGGACCTACCCGTGTGTCCTCAGAAGTGGCCAGTCTCCGTGACAGTTGCCAGGCGCCTCGAGGTATTCCTTTCCATTCGTCATCATGTCCTGTGTCCTCGTCTGGTGCTGAGGCTGGTGCCTGAGTTTTCCTCGCCTATGCTGACATAGGTACTGAGGTTCCCCTGGAGCTCACACAGGTGAGTCAGGCTTCATCTCACCTGGAGACGCGCATAGCTGCTTGCCTCCCCAGCTGCAGCAGAAATGTCAGACTCCCCGTCGAGCGCACTCAGGGTTCTGTGGCTTGCCCTTGAGGTTCCCCAGGGCTTTCACACGTTCCAGTGTGTCAGGCATCGAACCTCAGGGTGACAGTCAAGGCAGTGCAGGGCAGTCAGGTTCATTTGGTGTGGACGAGACATTTGCGGGATTTGTGGAATGGTGGCCTGATCCCTGATGCTCCTCCCAATTCTCCTGGGGCAAGCGCCTCATCCTGGGATGTGAGGGGAGGGCCAGGAAGCCTTTCAAGTCGGTGCAGGGATAGGGACACTCATGTGGAGCTAGTAGGTTAAAACGGGGCTCCTCTTGAGTCATTGCGGGACCCTTGGGGTTCCTCTCGAGTGGGGATGGGTGTGGTGTGGTACTTCTTGGGTCACAGCAAAGGTGTGAAGGAGCCTTTCGAGGTTAAGAGGGAAGGGGTGATTTTCCTTGAGAGGCCGCAGCGGAAATGGCCTCACAACACCTGTAGAGAAGAAGATTGTGTTTTTTCTCAAGTTTCAGCGGGGTCCTCTCGAGTTACGAGTGGGACTCCAGGGACCCGGCCCTTGGCCTCAGGAGAGGCAATTCTCCGTGTCAATTGCCAGGCGCCTCTGGGGATTACGGCCCAGTCGCTGCCAGGTACTTAGTCCTCATCTTGTACGGAGGCCGGAGCCTGAGCTATGCTCGCCCGTGTTGACATCAGTCTTGGGGTTCCCCTGTAGCCCCCACATGGGAATCAGGATTTGTTTTGCCTTTGAGGCGTGCCCAACTGCTTGCTTCCCCAGCTGCAGCAGCAGAGTCTGGGCCCCAGTCAAGCGGACACAGGGATTTGTGGCTTGTCCTCGAGGTACCCCAGGGCTGTCACATTTTCCAGTGTGTCGGTGTCGAGCCTCGGGGTGACAGTCGAGGCAGTGCAGGGCAGTCATGCTCATCTGGAGTGGACGAGGCATTTGGGGTACTTAGGGAATAGTGGCCCCACCGCTGATGATCCTCCCGTCTCTCCTGGTGTGAGTTCCTCATCCTGGGCTGCGAGGGGAGCACCGTTAACCCTTTCCCGAAGGAGCTGGAAAAGGGATCCTCCTCTAAAAAGGAACAGGGGCAAACGGGACTCCTCTTGAGTCGCAACCAGTCTCTCGGGGTTACTCTCGAGTGGGGACGTGTGGGATGGGGTACTTCTTGAGTCACAGCAAGGGTGTGAAGGAGTCTTTCCAGGTCCAAGAAGGAACGGATGATTTCCCCTGAGATGCCGCAGCCAAAAAGGGCTTCACCCCGCCTGCAGGGTAGAAGCTTCTGGTTTTCCTCAAGTTTCAGTGGGGTCCTCTCGAGTTACGACAGGGACCCCAGAGACCCACCTCTGTCGTCTCAGGAGAGGCCAGTTTCCGTGCCAGTTGCTAGGCGCCTCTGGGGATTCTTCCCCAGTCGTTGCCTGGTCCTCAGTCCTCCTCTGTTACTGAGGCCAGAGCCTGAGCTTTCCTCGCCCGTGCTGACATAGGTCTTGGGTTTCCCCTGGATCCCACAGAGGGGAGTGTGGCCTCATCTCCCCTGCAGAAGTGCACGGCTGATTGCCTCCCCAGCTGCAGCAGCAGTGTCAGGCTCCCAGTCAAGCGGACACAGGGATCTGTGTCTTGCCCTCGAGGTACGCCAGGACTGTCATACTTGCCAGTGTGTTGGGCGTCAATCGTGGTGACAGTCGAGGCAGTGTCGGGCAGTCAGGTTCATCTGGAGTGGACGAGGCATTTGGGGGTCTTGGGGAATGGTGGCCCGATACTGATTCTCCTCCCAACTCCTGGCGTAAGCATCTCCTGTAGGGATGCGAAGGGAACACCAGGAACCCTTTCTCGACGCAGCAGGGAAAGGGACCCTCATCTGAACCTGAGCAGGGGAAAACAAGGCTCCTCTTGAGTCGTGGCGGGACCCTCCGGGCTCCACTCTAGTGGGGACTGGTGGGGTGCAAACCTCTTGGGTCAGAGTAATGGTGTAAAGGAGACTTTCCAGGTTCAAAAGGGAAGGGGCGATATCTCACGAGATGCTTCAGTGGACAAGGGCCTCACCCCGCCTGCAAGGGAGAAACTTCCAGTTTTTCTCGAATTGAGTCGTGGTCCTCTCAAGTAAAGACAGGGACCCCAGGAACCCACCCCTGAGGCCTCAGGAGAGGCCAGTCACCTTGTCAGTTTCCAGGCTCATCTTGAGATTCTTCCCGTTGTCGCCTGGTCCTCAGTACTAGTCTGGTGCTGAGGCGAGAACCTGAGCTTTCCTCACCCCTGCTGAAATAGCTCTTGGGCTTCCCCTGGAGCCCCCACAGGGAAGTCAGTCCTCGTCTCACCTGGAAAAGTGCTGCGTTCTTGCCTCCCCAGCTGCACCAGCAGTGTCAGGCTCCCCGTCAAGCAGACACAGGGATTTGTGGCTTGCCCTC
>SJYE01001346.1:10350-48202 GCA_006408755.1 Eudorcas thomsonii | reverse complement strand
CCAAGATGCCTCAGGGGGATTGACTGGCACCAAAGCTTTGGACTGAGAAGGGAGACCCCTGGTGGATACTTCTGGGAAGTTCTGTCCAAGTCAAATCAAAGCGGCCTCACTGAGAAACTACAAGTGGGGCAGGACCTCTCACCTCAGAAGGAAGGCGGTCCAGACACGCAGGATCCCGTGTAAGACTCACATCAACCAGACTGTTACCAGATGGAGAAACATCTCGTCCCCAAGAACTGTCACTTTGGTGCCACTCTTGTCCACTGCCTCCTGTCACCACCCTTACTTGCAGCTCAATGCCCACTGCTGTGCCCACCACATGGGGGCTTGTGGCAACTGACTCCCCCACTAAGTAGAAAAGCATCTCACAGAACAGACAGAAAAGACCCTTCCCTTCTGTATTAGTGTCCTGGGGCTTCTAGGACCAATGGCCATAAGCTGAGTGAGGATATAGACTGATGCTCTGACAGTTGTGGGGTCCGGGATGCTGAAGGAACTATGGGCTGTCCTGCTGGGGCTTCCTGTCTTGGCTCCAGAGCTGCCTGTGTCCTTCAGCCCCTGGCCCATCCTCCTGTCACTGCTCCCTGCTTCTGCCCTCACTGGCCCTCCTATGTCCCTCTTACAAGAACCTGTGATGGCCACCCAATCAGGTAATCCAGGGTCATCACCCCTGTGAAGATCCTTGTCAATCACACCCGCCAACTCCCCTTTGCCATGTAAAGTGACAAGTTCCTGGGTTGTGGGGATGAGGATGTGGGTCATGGGGGCTGGAGGGAGGAACCAGCTAGGTTATGAGGATCAGTGAATAATCTCTGTCCCATTCCCTTTTCCAGGGGATCTTCCTGACTCACAGATCAAAAACAGGTCTCCCACATTGCAGGCAGTTTCTTCACCATCTGAGCCACCAGGGAAGGTCAGTTAGGCATACAAAAAGATGTTTGAATATTATGCTTTACATATTTAGGTGTTTTATGGTGGGAATGTTTTTCAAGATTTATAATCTATAATTTTCTCAGAAATAAAACCCTTTGTGCCACTTCTTTGCTTGTCTAACTCATTGTGTTTACACTCTCACATACCTCCTTAATTTCACCGGCTGTGTCATCTCACTGCCTCCCGAGGTCCACGCCCTAACAGGGTCTGCAGCTCCTCACTGGCCGAAGCCTGACCCTCAGAATGACTGGGTCTAAATCACACAGTCCAGGTTTGCAAAGAAACACAGTCCAGGTTTCTTAGAAACACTTAGAAGCATCCCTGGAAGGCAGCAGATCCAGTTGCCAGGTGAACACAGAGGAAGTATTCAGAAAGCGAGCTGGTCAACCCCAAGTGGGGACCGCACTTACCCAGGTGAGCAGCCTGTCCAGCTGCCGCCCAGATAATACACTTACCGGTGTCCATTTCTGCCCCTGCTCCAGGACCATGAGGTGTGTGTTGTCCCCCAGGGTCTGGAAGAACTCCTCTGTGTCCACCACAGTGCCATCCTCCTCCAGCACCAAGGTGACCAGTTGGCTAGCAACCACCAGCGCATCCAGGGTCTAGGTCAGACAGAACACACCAGCGTCACCAGGTGAAGTGACTCTGTTTGGACCCATCAGTGGCATCCATTAAGTCACGGTCCCTGAAGTGTTAGCTGACTTTAAGGATCTAAATGGTAAAGATGTACCTTGCCCGGTGTCTATAACTCAGACTTTGCTTGGAAAAGAGAAGTTGAAAAGTTGAATGGACCTAACTTCTTCAGAGGTTTCAACATTGTGAGGTAAGGAATTACAGGGGACAATATTCAGTTTCTAAAATGTCTTGCTTATTTGGACAAATGAAAAGAACGACCCTGTGTTCATGATGCGTAGAGAGCCGTGTCTCTGTCACTTCAGAGACAGCGTGTTGGATGCTCAGGTCCTGTCTCTGGTGAAAGTCTATGATTCTTCCTTATTTGGTGATTGAGGACACTGTTTTAGATTAAGAACAATTGGTCCCTGGCCTCTATAACCGAAACTAGATTTCTAAAGTTGTGCCTCCTATATTCTCCCTTGTCAAGAAACTAAAGTCACATTATCAAATGATGGTTGTTTCCTTCTTAATTTTTAAAATTTATTTTTCTTTTCTTTTTCTTTTTGACCATACCACAGGGCTTGTGGGATCTTAGTTTCCTGAGCAAGGCTCAAACCCTGGCCCATAGCAGTGAAAGTTCGGAGTTCTACCCACTGGACCACCAAGGAATTCCCAATTAATGGCTATTTTGAGGGCTCTCATCTCTGTACCTAAGTCCTGTATGGGACAGGGACGCAGCAATGTTCCCTTTAATCCCAGCAGGCTCCCCCAAGCTCCCTGTCTTGCACTGATTTGTCCCCAAGACCCTGTGAGTTGGGGGCCCTTGTGGCTGATGGGGGTACCTTGCTGAGGAGCTCCTGCAGGCTACTGGCCATCACCCCTCGGCGGCTGCTCCGGTCATGGTTGGAGACACGGAACGGGCGAGCAGGATGCATGAGGGGTGTGAACAGCACCTTCTTTGTCTGCGACCCCATAAACGTCAGGGGCCTGGAAAGGAAGGGTCAAGTGAAAGCCAACTGAGGTTAGTTTAAAGACGAGTCTTTAAAGAGAGATTTAAAGTACATGGAAATAAGACAAGGTTAATATTTGTACCATAAGAAAGGAGTCAATAGCTGGGGATGATTAAAAATTGTGTACCTGATACCCAAGAAAGAAATACGTAAAATTAACAAACACAGTATCATCACACCTGTTTTACCAGAACATTCAAAGCCCTCGCAGTAACTGAGAAGGAGTGGTGAAGGGACCAAACTCAAAGGAGAAATAAGGATAATATTCTGCAAACGTTGGCTTTAGAGTTGAAAAGCCTAAGTAAATGATTTCTTGAGGCCATGGAGCAGCTGGACAGACTTAAAGACTCAGGCACACACACACAGTTATAGATTTGTACAGTAAGGCTAAGGAAGAAATGGCTACCCAGCCATTCTTGCCTGGAAAATTTCATGGACAGAGAAGCCTGGCATGCTACAGTCCATGGAGTAACACTAAGTGGGACATGACTGAGCGATGAACACTTTCACTTTCATAGACACCTCTGCATATGTCAGTCATTTATCTATCTATATTTTACATCTCCAGCTAGACTGGACTTTCCTTACAGACAAAGGTGACAATCTGGACTTGTGACTGGCATCTACAGTGCAGGCAGGGGGCAGTCTTGTGGGGCCGAGCCCATACCCTGTGGGATCAGACACTGTCTCTGGGTAGATGGGGTCGAGACTGAGCTGAGTCCTCGGACACCCCACCGGCATCTTAGAAATGCCTGGTGCTGTGTGGGAAGCCCCTCCCCTCCCCTGACATGCCAGAATCTGTGCCATAGCCTCTTTACCTAGACTGCCAGCAGTCTAGGATTTGGTCTGAAGCTTATTTGGCCGGCATCAGGCTTGTGCCTTGTGACTTAAGGCATCTAAGCACCTGCCATGGCCAGCAGCATGCTGGCTTTTAAAATATATCAACTAATTTCATTACAACCTTACAAGGAAAGTATTACCCCACTTCTCAGATAAGAAAGTCAAGGCTCAGAATGATTTCTCAAGGTCATCTAGTTAATAAAGAATCTTCCTAAACTTCATCTTAAGCAATAAACATCAGCTGGAGCTGGTGAGGGAGAGCTGCCTGCCAGGACGACAACCCTGGCTTCTCTCCAGGGTCACCACCCAGCCTGTGTCCAGCACAACAGCTGCAAGGGGACTAGGCCTGGTCTCTGGTCCCTATGCAGCTCTCCTCCAGATCAAGGCCAGCCCAGTGAGGGAGTCCAGGCCTGAGCCAACCCAGTGGAGGGCCTGGCACATGGCTTCCGGACCTCTGCCCCTGTTCCGGGGAATTACACAGGCTCCTCAGTTACACAACTCAACAACCAGGGGCCCACGTCTGCCAGGGTGATGCTGCAGGGAAGTTGCTTGGTGCCCTCCCTCCTGGGGAACCCGGTAAACAGGGCAATGAGAGTAATCCACATGATGCTTTACAGCTGAAATCCAGCTCTGTTCTCAACCTGATGGAAAACGAGCTCGCTGTAAGGAGCGAAGAAAGGAAGAGGTTCACTGCCTGATCAGGCCACAAACTCGCATCACAGACGAGTGTGGGGGGTGGTGCTCAGGGCAGAGGGAAGGGTCGCCAGGGTCGGGGTGGGGGGAATGCCCTTCCTACCCTCCTGCCCCCTGGTGAAACCCTCCTCTAGTGCAGAAGAGCCCAGGGCCTGCCAGTAAGAGCCTCCCTCCCCCCAGACCCATTCCTTTGTTCCTAAGAACCGAAAGGCTCAGGCTCAACCAGAGAACTTGCAGGACAAAGTTCACGTCTCAGAACCCGGCCCCGGGGGATCAGTGCACGCTGTGGGCCCAGCTCTGACCTAGTTAGTCAGGGCCCGAATCTCCTCATCTCTGCAGACGCTTGCACCTCTGTGAGCACCAGTGATCCACTGACCTTGCTCCACCATCACAAAGCCCTCATTGTCTAACTACTGACCAGATAAGCGCTGGCCTCCCTCCTCACTGCTCTGAGATCGCCAGTTGTGATAAAGGAGGACGCCCAGTTATTGCTGTCCTTAATCCGTTTCCCAACCAAGAACTGGGTCAGTGTTGAGAAAAGGCTTAGGTACACCTAACAGGCTCAACCAACACCAGGTGCTTACTCTGCCCCAGCTAAGTGGACAGCGGGCTCAACCAGCCACGTGAACAAAGCAACACATTAATCCAACTCAGTCTGGTCCTCTTGGTGGGATCATTTGTGTGACTGGCCATCAAATAGCCCTGCCCCNAAATAGCCCTGCCCCCCCCCCCCAACCTCCTACAGCGACGTTGTCCCAGAAGCACTGAGAAGTCTTAGAATCCAGCTTCTGATGACACGTCATGCTGGCCGCCCTCTAATCCTCAGGAAGGTGCAGGTGATCACATGAAACAGGAAGGGGAAAGGCTCAGGACACGGGAAAACAAGGAAACAGGTTCTTCAAGGAAATAATATTGTTTCAGGGAAATCAAGATAAGAGAAGTCAGACTTCATGGAAGGTTCTTGAAAACTGTGGAGGGGCACAGGTCCCAGAACTGAGGGGACAGGGAAGTCTACCTTTTCCAGGAGGGACTGAGAAGACCTTAACACACACAGGTGGGAAATAGAGCAACAGGCACTGGCTGACCGGGGATGTGAACTCCACTACAGCGGAGCAAAGCTGGCCTCCAGGTCATAAAATGGCGTCTTTCTAGGCTGCCCTCTGAACTGGTGTTTATTCTAGAAGTGCTGGGGGAGAACAGGGGGCCCAGGAACAGGTTGTCAGGTGGATAAGGAGGGTCCACAGGAAGTGATAAAGCTCAGACAGATCCTGTGCCCACAGTCAGGTGACAGGACAGTGCTGGAAGGAAAGTGTGACCCCAGCCGTGGGATGGCAGAGAAGGGACAGGCCTTGGAAAGCATCCATCAGGCCTGGCGGGGCCTCCAAGAGCTGCAGGGAAAGCAAGTGAGGGACAGTTTTTGGGGTGGGGGGTCTCACTGCGGCAGGAAGCAGAGCAGTATTGGCCTCAAAGAGGCTTCCTGCCCTCCAGGGATGCCTGGCCAGTGACAAGCAACACATGGGACAGATGCCCCCACTGGGAGCTCCCTGGCGAGACTGTGGTCATTCCTACTGTGCCTTGAGCCCTGCCCCCACCCCCACTCTGGGGAAAAAACGCTTGGCTAGAAAGTACATCCAGCACATGGCCTTGAAGTCTTTGTACACTTTGAATGTTATTAACATAAGAGTTTAGACCACAAAGGAGTAAGCATCAGTAACCACAGAAAAGTCAATTCCTCCCTTATGTCTCCTACAAGACTGGTCAAATTTGTCCCAAAGGGCAGCAATTCAAAACCTAGAGTTCTTTGTTCAAGGAAAGAGGACCAAACAGCTACTCTGCACAAAGTGTGATGGAGATGAGCTCTGTAACCATCTCAGTGTGTGTGTTATCGCTGCCAGGACACAAAGTCAGAGCAGGCTGTGTCTGCGACAACACACACTGTGGGGATGGATATCCTGGGCATCTGGAGCCGAGCCAGGAGACCTTGGGCTGCTTCCATTACCACCAAGGCCTCCTGATCACAGACAATGAACAAACTAATGACGGGGTTAAGATCATTGCTTACCCGCATCTGGTGTTAAAAAAAGACATTAGGTTCCTGCCTGGGCAACGTGCAGGTACTTACTAACAAAAGGCAGAGTTAGGAAAACTCTACCAGGACCACTGAGAGGAGACAGAAGTCCAGCAGTCACCTTGCCTGCCAGGGGGTCTCATGCAGCCTGGATATAGCTTTAAGGAAGGCAGAGGATGAAAGTTTTCCTTTCAGTAAGTGTTACAGGTGAGCAGAAGCAGGTGGGGCCCCATGAATCGAGCAGCTCAGCATGGACGGAGGACCTGGAAACAGTGTGTCCCCAGGGTGGTCCTCCGCGCAGAGCCCCGCACTCAGGGCTGGCTAAGCAGATCAGTCCTTCCCCATGAGATCATCTGCACAGTAACTGCAGAAGCAAGACTTCAGAAGCAAGTCCTTCCTCCTCACACAGACGTCTTGGGTTTGGGATTGATGCTGTAGGGTCAGGTGCAAGGGCAAGGGCAGCCTTAATCTCGCAGGTCTTGCCTTGTCCTCCTGTTTCAGGCCACACCAGCCAGGAACTGATGCTCCTGTCATCCTTACGACTTGGCCCACCAGCTCAGTGCCCAGAGGACCTCCGAGGTGTCTTTGGGAGAAACGTTTGGAGGATGCACTCCATACTGTCAGCTTTTGTGGGATTGGGGGTGGGGGAGGGTTGTGAGTGGAGTTGGAGGAAGAGGAAGAAACCAGGAAAAAACCCAGGGCCCTTCCTTTAGGTCTAAACCACATGAGTGAAGAGGCATGAAAAAAATCTGTCTCTCACTTTCCTGGGGTCCCAGTTTTAAAGAGACAGCCCCAGCCAGACAGCTCCCCTTTCATTGTGGCAGCTCTCTAACCCTGGGTATGGCAGGAAGCCCCCTTTAAGGACCCAGGTTCAGAAGCTCACAGATCACACTACCCCCTCACCCACCCAGTCTCTCCACCCCAGTCACCTGGGAAAACCTGCATTTATATGTACACTTATGGCTGATTCATGTTGATATTTGACACAAAACAGCAAAATTCTGTAAAGCAATTATCCTTCAATTTAAAAATAAATTTAAAAAAAAAAAAGCATTCTCAGTGCCTTTTGACGATCTTCAGAGAAGCATGCTGCTGCTGCTGCTAAGTCGCTTCAGTCGTGTCCGACTCTGTGCGACCCCAGAGAAGGCAGCCCACCAGGCTCCCTCGTCCATAGGATTCTCCAGGCAAGAACACTGGAGTGGGTTGCCATTTCCCTCCCTTAAATCTACAGTCACTGCCACCAAGATTGTCAGGATTTTACAGAGGAGGAGTGGGTTGGGTTTTTGGACGTTAAGATGAACCCAAGAAGGAAAAGAGATGTGGGGCCTCGGTCACCGGGAGTGGGAGGCGGGCGAGGAGGCCCCGCGGTCCGCCAGCACCTCTACCATTGTCCCGCATCCCCTGCCCCGGCGGCAGCGTCATTACTTCCCCCCCAAACGCAGCGGTACAAACCCGAGAGCTCAACCAGCGTCATCAGGTAGTGCCAGAGCCCGCGAGGCCCTGAGGAGTGAGCTGGCCACCCCGAAGCCGTCCAGCGTCCCACTGGCGCCCCTCGTCTAGCCCTGGCTCCCGCCACGGTCAGGGACCAGGAGCAGCCTGCCACCCTTCTTCCCCCGTGCGCTGAGGTTCTCCTGAGTCCCGCTTCGTCTGCTCCCGCGGCGGCAAAAGATGCGTCTCGGGCACTCACCGCGTTCACCTGTTCCCGGAGCCCGCGCACATGGGGGCCGCACCTGGCGCTGGGGGCGGCCGGAGACGCGGGAGGGGACGCGCGCGGGCTGGGGGCGCAGGGCCGCGCAGAGCGACGCGGGACGCAGGGGGACACGGGGCGTAGGGGGCCCCGAGGCAGCGGGAGCGCCAGGGGGATGCGAGGCGCCGGGGGCGCAAACCAGCGCGGCACTCGCCTGAGCAGGGCTCCGGCGCAGTCCCGGGCGGTCTCCATCGTTCAGTCCGGTCAGTCCCCGCCCGGCCGGCCTCCCGGCGCTCGGGCCTCTTAAAGCGCCACCGCTCGCCCCGCCCAGGTCCACGCCCCTCGGGCTGCAGAGCTTTGCACCCGACAGCTGTTCCGCCGCCAACTCGGAGCCAGCTATTCCCCGGGCCTTCGAGGGTCGCCGGTCGGCCTGTCGGATGGGTCAGTGGGGACATTGTCACGCCGGCAGCGCAGCCTCTGCAGTGGAGGGGCGGGTGCAGCCCAGGACACCGGACGTGGGAAGGGATGCTCTGCCGGAAGGGGTCAGACCTCAGAGGGGCAGGGCTGTCAGCTGTTCCGACTCTGAATTGCGAAGCCGACTCTCTAGAGCGGGTTAAGGGTTGGGGCACTTGGCCCTGACCCTTCGGAAGGAGAAACCCGGCTGACACTGTCCAGCGCCGCCTGCACTCGGGTTGACTGGCCCCCGGGGGGAGCCGGCTCCCAGAGCGCTGTCGCCTGACCTCTGTCGTCTGACCTCTGCCTCCATCCCCGGACTCACGTGACCTGCACAGCTGGCCCTGCTGCCTGAGTTCCTACTCCTCCTCTTCCTCCTCCGTCCTGCCCCGAAGCTCCTGGTGTCAACGAGAGAAGTGCGGGGCCAAAAGCAATCTCCTTCCAGAGTCTTGGCATCCCCGGGACCTCTGGGCTTCCAGCGGTGGCGGAGTCGGGGGTTCGGGGCCAGAGCCCCATCTGGATCTCGCCCCCTGCCAGTTGCCCGAATGTTGTATACCTCTCACAACTCATGTACTGACCTCCTAATAGCCAGAGTGCTAGCTTTAGAAGGTGGGCCTGGATGGGGGGTGGGTGCTGGGGTTATGAGGCCAGTTACCCCATGGATGGGGTTACTGTCCTTATAAGAGAGCTCCCTTACCCTTTCTGCCTCCTGAGGACACAGGGAAGGGACTGTCTGCCGTGAACCAGGAGGCGGTGTCTCTAGAACCGGGCCCTGCTGGTCCAGATCGGGCTTCCAGCCTCCAGAACATTGGGCAATAAAACTCTATTGTTCATAATACACCACTGGTGTCTAGCACTCTGTCAGAGTAGCCTGGACACACAGCTTGACGATGAGACAGTGGGTCCAATCAGTTCAATTCAACTTGCCTCTAAAAAAACGTTTTATTGCAAAAAAATTTCAAATATAAAGATGTATAGAAAGAACATGCCATGAGCATCTTTATACACAGTGCCTGGATTCAGCCACCCTTTAATATTTTGACATAATTGCTTGTTTTTTATCTGTATGTTTATTTGAACCCCAAATGCTTCAACTTGCATCTCTGAAGAAACCAGAACATTTTTACACATAACAGTGATGTTTCCTATCCGAAAGAAATAAAAATGACTCGCAACTGCACCTGATGTTCAGTCTACAACTGAGCTCCCCAGGCCCTGGGATCACTGTTGCCTTGTGCATATACACAGCCTCCATGCCTGAGTCCAGGTGTGTCGGGCCCGGGCTGGAGTAGTGAGGGTCAAGTTCACAGGAGACTCGTACATGGAACCAACCAGGCAGAAGGTGCAGCTCACTGACTCACTCCCAGGGCCTCAAGGGTGAAGTCTTGTTAGCGAGTGAATGAGTGAACAAGATGCTATGGCAGCAGCAACACTTGAAGGCCTATTTCAAAGGGGGCAAAGGTATGAATTCTACCTTAAAGTACCCTGGAAGGGACTCTGGAGCTGGGGCCAGGTGAGGGTGGGGAGCTGTGTGGTGGGGGCTGTTCTGTGCTGTTTTAGGAAGGGCAGAGGCACACCAGGATGTAGGGGTTGTGGGGGGATCTGGAGGAGCCAGGGTCAGGGAGTGCCCATCGGGCAGCCACGTTGGGGAGAATCTGCACAGCAGTGCCACGGATGGGGCCTCACCCCACTTGTACCTACAGTCCAGTGGCAGCCAAGGAAGGCAGGTCCAGGAGCCCGGCAGGCTTCTCTGTGTAGTTGGAATTCTGCACACAGAACAACCACAGCCAGGAGGGGTGGAGCTGGCCCCGGGTGCCAGCCTTGCCGCTGGGTGGGGTGAGGTCCTGGACTGGCCATCCCGTCTGCCCGGTGCCGGGCTGGGAGAAAGCAGGTCAGGCTGTATGTAAAGCCATAGGGGCAGGAGGTTGTGCAAAAGCCCTCAGTTGAGACGACTGTCTCCCCAACTGACCTAGGAGCAGAAGTCCTCCTCTTCCAGACTGGACTTTGCAACCTCATGAAGTCTGTGTAGCCAGTGTGAAAACCCCGGGGTTACAACTCATACCCATGACGCTCACTGAGACCTTGGAGCAGTGGTTCTGCCTTTGGGGGCTCCAGACCCTTAAATATAGTATCAATGCAAACTTCAGTGTCTCCTCAGAAATGGCTATACTCAGGCCCTCTGAGGGGTCCACGGGCCAAGAAGCCCCTCTTTAGGGACCAGGAGTCATCTACCCCCTACCCCCGGGGCCTGCCCCGGCCCCCACCCACCTTACTCTCCTCTCCCTGTGGTTGTCATTCCTGGGTGTGAATGTTTCCTTTTCTTCCAAATGTAGGAACAAAGGTGATGTGTTTTTCTGCTGACTTCTCTGCAGAGAAAGGGCCCAGAGAAGGCAGTGTTTGGGGCCGAATTCCTGGTCTTTTCCAAGTGGGCAGAAGGGCAGAGCAGAGCTGGGCCAGCACCACCACAACACGTGTACACAAACTGGTGCTGGACGCTTCCCACAAAAGTCTCAGCAAAACTTTAACTCTGTAAGTAAAACACAAACACCTTGTCGTTGTGAGGTGTTTATATTAAAACCTTACAGATAAGGTGAGGTCTTCCCAGACCACTGTCACCAGTTCTGCCCATCTCCTCACTTACCTGAGTCCTGCCATGGGATCATTTCTATGTGGTTAAAGACACACACAACACGAGTGTCACTGAGTGTGGTCTGTTTACACAGATGGTACTGTATTACACGTTCTATATGCAGTGTTGTGCTTCACACCTCAGTCATATCTAATGCACACTGATCGACTTCAGACTCTTAACAGTGCATACATATCAAAGCACATAGATAACATGTTGTATTCAACATTTCCCCTTGACGAATATTGAGCACTTTCCCTTTGTTCATGTGTATAAACAGCACTGAACTAAGCATATGTCTTTCCAACGTCAGGCAGCCCAAGCCTGCTTGCAGCATGGGCCAGACAGAAAGGATTAGTGTGAAAGGACTGTTTTGACTGTTCAGGAAGATTTATTGATACATTAGAGCAGTCAATGGAGTCCGTGTTTGCAGCTCTCACTTTGTGAATTCCTAAGCACTCATTGGGCTTCCCAGGTGGCTCTAGTGGTAAAGAATCCCCTGCCAATGCAGGAGACGTAAGAGAGGCAGATTGGATCCCTGGGTGGGGAAGATCCCCTGGAGGAGGGCATGGCAACCCACTCCAGTGTTCTTGTCTGGAGAATCCCACGGACAGAGGAACCTGGTGGGCTACAGTCCATAGCGTTGCAAAGAAATTGAACACGACTGAAGCAACTTAGCATGCATGCATGCAAGCACTCATTAAATGACGTGTCTTGATTTAGTGGTCAAAAAATTCAGAAAAAGGGTGGCTTTCTTTAAGCCAAATTGTGTTAATGGGTCTGAACCTGCTCTGCGTCGTTATGGGAGCACCCAGGATATTACCTTTCTCTTTATCACTGAAGCCAGTCTGAGACAGTGGGATCTCCATGTGAGCAGATGATATTAAACCTCCTGATGAAGATAAAGAAGGAGGGCAGCAGGAACACAGCTGTCCGCAGACTGCATTCAGCAGACATACTACATGCAGTTTTTTTTTTTTGCTTTTAAAGAAACTGTATCCAAATTATTAGCGTCCTGAGCCCCTGCACCTTTTTCTTATAAAATTTGCAATTTTGAAACTCATTTGGCTATGAGTGTGTACGTGCTAAGTCACTTCTGTCTTGTCCAGCTCTTTGCAACCCCATGGATTGTAGTCGGTCAGGCCTCTCTGTCCATGGTATTTCCCAGGCAAGAATACTGGAGTGGATTCCTTCCCCAGGGCATCCTCCTGACCCAGGAATAGAACCTGCGTCTCCTGTGTCTCCTGCATTGGCAGGTGGGTTCTTTACCACTAGCGCCACCTGGGAAGCCCATTTGGCATATAGATCCCATGAACTGGTCAATAAATACTGCCAAAAAGACAAAGAAAAAAGCTTATCACTTCTGCATTAATTTAAAACTCAGTCATCCAATCACTTCTATTAGGTGATGGGGGAGGACAGACCTGAATCAGGCCTGTCAAGTGCTCTTAGTCATGGCCTGTAATGCCTTAGGTGGATTCTCAGAAGGAGTGAGGAATCATTCATAATAGCAGACCGTGCTTTGCACCTGTGACACACACACACACTCACACTCATACATGGGCCCCCATCAGCATCTCCAGGGTGGGTCACACAAAACCTATCATAAGTTGCTCTAAAACTATTAGCAGCCTTTGCCTCACTGGGGACATGAGAGACAGAGGCAGAAAGGAAATTTAATTTTTATCTATTAGCTTTTTGGCACAATGTGAATTTTGTACCTTTTAACTTAAACCACATGTATGAATTACTAATTCAAATATTAACTGGTCAGTTATTTTAAAAAAGTAGTTCAGAATGCTCTTCAGTTGCTTCTGTGTAAATATACAGACTTAATTATGGAGGATTCTTAAAAGAAGAGAAACACCAACAGAGGGGCCAATTCAACTCCACTGACATGGTTAAAGTATCAAAAACAGAAAACCAAAAAATCAATAGAAAATAACAGAGGTTGACAAGAATGTGAAGAAATCAGAAGCCTCATACATGGCTGGGGGATGTATAATGGTGCAGCTGCTATGGAAACAGAATGGCAAGTTCCTCACAAAGTTAGACAGAGGTACCATGTGCTCCAGCAATCCCATTCCTAGATATACACTCCCCCCACCCCCCAAAAAAGTAAAAAACACATATTCACACATATATTCTGAACATGATTATTTTTGCAGTGTTACCCAAAATCACAAAAAGTGGAAATGTAATCAAAATATCCAGCTGATGAATGGATACACAGAATGACCCGTTTGCAGCTATAGAATAAAGGACGGATACCTGTTGCAAGATGAACCAACCTTGAACACATTGTTCGAAGTGCAGGAAGGCAGAAATGTCCAGAACTGTCAAGGCCATAGAGAAAAAAATAGATCTGTAGTTGCCGGGGCTGGGAGAAGAGGGGTGGGGAGTGATGGCTGATGGTTCAGGGGTTTCTTTCTGGGGTCATGAATGTTCTGAATTAGACAGTAGTGATGGTAACACAGCCTGGTGAATACCTGAAATTCCCTTGTGGCTTAGCTGGTAAAGAATCTGCCTGCAATGTGGTAGACCTGAGTTTGATCCCTGGGTTGGGAAGATCCCCTAGAGAAGGGAAAGGCTACCCACTTCAGCATTCTTGCCTGGAGAATTTCATGGACTGTATAGTCCATGGGGTTGCAAAGAGTCAGGCATGACTGAGCAACTTTCACTGAACTGTACATTTTAAAACTGAGACTTTTATGGTATGTGAATTACACCTGAACTAAAAGAAAAGAAACAAAACCTTACAACTAATATGATACTTATAGTCAAAGACTGGAATAGTCAACACTCAAAAACTGAACATACGAGAGCAGTGGAATTTATTGTATGCAAACTATGCCTCAATACAAAATGATGTAAAGATATAAAATACATAAATAATGCTGCAAAAAGAACAGTAAGACCAGTAGGCATCATATTTTAAAAGTAATTTAAAAATTTTTAATTGTGGTAAAACACATAACAGAATTTACCATCTAAACTATTTAAAGTGTACCATTCAGTACTGTTAAGTATATTTACTGATATGCTGTATATTTAAATACTGTATATTTAGTTATATACTGTTAAGTACATCTATGCTCATGCAATAGATCTGCATGTTTCATCTTGCACAATGGAATCTCCATACACTTTACTCTTTTTTAATAAAACAATTTTATTGAAATAGAGTTGACCCATACCCTTCAACGGAGAAGGCAATGGTAACCCACTCCAGTACTCTTGCCTGGAAAATCCCACGGGTGGAGGAGCCTGGTAGGCTACAGTCCATGGGGTCTCGAAGAATCAGACACGACTGAGTGACTTCACTTTCACTTTTCACTTTTAGGCATTGGAGAAGGAAACGGCAACCCACTTCAGTGTTCTTGTCTGGAGAATCCCAGGAATGGGGGAGCCTGGTGGGCTGCTGTTTATGGGGTCGCACGCGACTGAAGCGACTTAGCAGCAGTAGAAGCAGCACACCCTTCAAACAATAACCCCTCATCCCTCTCTGAGGCCCCAGGGCCTACTTCTGTCTCCATGAGCTTGACTGCTCTGCCACTCGGTGTTGGTCCTTTTGTGTCCGCTGGCTTCACTGAGTAGAATGCTCATCCACCTGGTGGCAGGTGGCAGGATCCCCTTCCTTCTTAGGCTGAATACCATCCTGACCACATGGATGGACCACATTCCATTCATCCATCGGTTGTCAATGGACATTGGGGTGGCTCCCCTCTCTTGGCGACTGTGAACGATACCACTGGGGACATAGGTGGACAGATGTGGCAACATGGTTTTTAAAAATATAAAGCCAGGTGGCCCAGGCCTTTTCCTTCCTTTTCTGCAATGACTTCATTGCCAACTAGAAGTCTGTTACAGCCAGAGGAGAAACAGGGCACCCACGCCAGCATCAAGCTGTGGCAGTGAGCCAGGTGAGTAGAAACTCAGGCTCTTCTCCAAGTCGAGAGATGGCAAAGGCCCAGGGATGCGACCCTGGATGGTCAGGAGTGAGGGTCCAAACCTCTTTCCCCACACATCTACCCTGGCCCTCTGGCTCTGCATGTGGTCTCCACCCCAGGGATGGGGAGGGGGACCAGCCCCCAGCTCCAACGGCAGTAAATGGCCCCTCCTACAGCTGCTGAGGCCCCCACGCCCCCACACAGTCTGTGGCTGTCCAAGGTGGGTCTTTGTGCACAGGAGTGGGAGATTCCTTAGCCCCAAAGGAGACCCAGTCCTCATGTGTCTAGGCCCTTCACCATTGCAACTTTTGGGGGTTCACCTGGCACCCCATTCAGATAAGAAAACTCCTTCCTAAAGATAAAAACTTATCAATCCACAACCCAAGGGCAGGTGGAGATAAGCCCTCTGGGGACTGACTTGGGAGGGGATTTCCCGGAAAGCCCCCGGGGCTCCATCCTCCAGGGGTCTGAGTGGGCACCTGCCCTGTGAGTGGAGGGCAGTGGATGGTGAGGGGGAGTCAGCGTGCAGGGTTGTGAGGCTCCGCGGCATCCGCTGAGCTCTCTGGGCGTGGTTTGGTGACAAGGCCTGTGTGGTCACACGGGCTGAGCCCCGGAGTTCAGGCAGCAGCTGTCAGGCGGCTGTAAACGCTCTGTAAGTATTGTTGACGGCAAATTAGGACACGAGGGAGAAAGTTAAGGATGACTGGAACTTCCTCTGTCCTAAGACTGACTTTCTTGATTCTTAAACCTCAGTAAATGTTTAAGAGAACTTAAACATTAGAACTTAAACTAAGTTCATCCTCATCAGAATTGTTCTTATATAGAATTCCTCTCCCTAAAGAAGGAAAAAATAAGCCAAGAAAATACTTTTCTTCATTAAACTGATCACAAAAACAACAGGATTTTAGAGGTTTGATTTTGGTTAGGTTTTTTTCATTCTGACCCACGCCCTGGATTTTAAATACAGACACGATAATGACTGAAGTTGTCCTCAGCAGTGGCAGGCAGACAACAAACCACGTGCGGACTCTGGGCTGTAATGTGCCAACAACTTCCCTAAAGGGCCTGTGGATTTTGGGGTCATTAGGGGAAACAGGAGACACACTTGTGGAGGGAAACATAAGCAGAGTGGCGTCACTTGGTTTATTGTATTCTGAAGTGTCATGGGGGGCCGGGGAGGGGTGCTGAGAACAAGCCTGCTTCATCAGCAGTTCTAAAGCCTTATCACCTGAGATTTGCATTCTGGAAACAAAATCACGATTGCAGTATCAGCATATACGTCCTGTGAGATCTGGGTTCCGGCCCTGGTGGATGGCTGGACTAACCTGACATGAGGTCATAGAGAGAAGACACCAGACAGCAAAGGCGCCCAGACACAGGCTCAGCTGGAGAGCCAGGCTCGGCCTGACGGCTCTTCTGGGGATCAGGAATTCCTGTCGTTTAGGGTCTTGCCAGCTCCAGGCTCCCAATAGGACCCCATCCAGGGTGGCCCTGTGGCTTCTCCCCTCACCGCTCATCGTCCCGGCCATAGTTAATTGTCTGCAGGGCCTGGGCAATGAGCACTGCCATCTCCCGTGTGCCTGCAGCAACCACCCTGCATGACATGAGGTCCAGTGGTCCACCTGTGGACAGAGGAACAGGTTGTCGGGTGAGGGGTGAGCCCCAGCCCTGCTCTGCCTGATCCGGTCCATTCAGCCTGCAGGCCCAACATGTGCTAGGGGATACCAGCTTCAGGTGCAGTGCCTGAGGCTCAAGACAGGAGGCAGTTCTCAACCTCTATGTGCTTGGGGCTCCCGGGACCCCGCAGGCCTGGGGAGGAAGGGGGTATCCTTTCTGACAGGCCCCTGAAATGGATGCTCTAGGCACCGAATATCTGGGGCAGGAAGGACCTCAGCCTCCTGGAGGTGTGAACAGGCCTAATGGACTCGTTGGCGATCTTGGTGCACACGTGTGTTTGTGTGTGTTCACATCCAGGAGCCCCTGGTGCATGTGGGTATTTGCAAGTGCATGTGCTCATGTGGTCACATCCAGGAGACCTTGGTATACACGCATGTTTGTATGTGCGTGTGCTTGTGGTCACGTCTGGGAGACCTTTGTGCACATGCATGTTTGTGTGTGTTCACATGGCCCTATCTGGGAGACCTTGGTGCACACACGTTAGTGTGTGTGTGTGTGTGTGCTCACATGGTCATATTTGAGAGACCTTGGTGCACACACGTTTGTGTGTGTTCACGCTCATGTGGTCACACCGAGGAGACCCTGGTATACACGTATGTCTGTGTGTATGCATGCTCGTGTACTCGCATCCAGGACAGACATGTCTTCAGCTGAGATGGGCCTGCCTGTCCTTGATGCCCAAAGCAAAAGTGTCTTCACGTCATGCCTCACCCCCCAGCAGTTCCACCAGGCCACGAGGAGAAGGAACAACAAGGAAAGGGCAGAGCAGGCCCCAGAGGTTATTTGGGAGCCTGGCATGTCCACAACAGGCTCTGGAGCAAAGGTGGGGGAGAACGGGCTCCACAAGAACCCTGATGTAAGAGGTGGCTGCATGGGCGTTCCTGGGGCGGGGCTTGCCCCTGTGGGGCCAATCACTAGGGTGGTGACCTCCAGGCAGAGGGATAGGTCACCTCTTGGATCACCACCTAAAACCTCGGCATTAGACTGGGGTGCACATGGCCAGCTCAGCAGTCTTGGTGGACGTGAGAGCTTAGAAAACACTGTCCACCCTCCCCCAACCTCACCCCTGAGTCCTGACCCTGGGTCCATTTTCACACCAGGAAGTGGGAGAAGCCCTCTGGCCTGGCCCAGTCTCCCGACCTGTCTGTCAGGAGATGTGGGAGGATGTCTGTCTCAGCTTGCAGGTCTGTCCGGGGGACACAACCCTGGGGACGGAGAGCAACCTGACGGCCAAGCTCACCTGACGTGTCCATCACAACGCCCCCGGCTTCCCTGATGATGACCGTGGCTGCGGCCAGGTCCCAGCAGTGCAGGCCAAACTGGTAGTAGGCGTCAGCGGTGCCTGCAGCCAGGTGGCAGAGCGCCAGGGTGGAGCTGCCGATGACACGAACCCTGCCAGAGAGGGAGGCAGTGAGCACGCTAAATGGCCCTGCTCCAGCACTGCCTCCTGAAGGTCCCCTGACTCAGAAGCTGAACAGGAGCCCAGGGCCTCTTCCCACAAGCTCTACTCTGATCTCTGAGCCCAAAGCGGTGCTGCCCAACAGAACCACCTGTGCTGATGGACTAGCCCTCAGTTGTGGAACCTGAAGTGTGGCTGGTGCTGCAAAGGAAGAACTCAGCCTTCACTCTGCGGACCCTTGATGACCTTCGATTTAGACCACGTGGAGCGGCTGCTGTCACAGGGCAGACCCAGGGGAGACTGAGGGGGCGGGGCATCACTGACGTCAGGGAGGGCACTGAGCTCGGGGCCCTGCCCCCACCTGGGGTTTCAGAGCTCCGGGCTGTGGACTGGCTGGCATGTGTGTCCCCTGCTCCCGCCCAGGGGGTAGCTGGCTGCTGTGCCTGCCCAGAGCTCCTGGGAGGGGAGGCGTACCCGTGGGCACCCGCGTGGAGCAGCCTCTCCATGTTGCTCAGGAACAGCTTCAGGGTCGCGGGGTCTCTTCTGGGTCCGATTTCTGTTAGAACCAAGGCCTTGGACAGGTCTGCATGGAGAGAATATCCACCCCCATTAGAAATGTCACGGCATGGCTCCCACCACACAGTCAGGGTGCTCCCCGAAACACACGCTGCACCAGCCTTCTACTCCTGCTCACACTCCGTGTCCTCCATGTGTGGCTGACGCTGCAGAGGTTTCTGACCTGGAAAAGGGAGGTCGGGCTGACCAGTCACACCCTGACTCTTACCTCCCAGGCCCCGGAAAGGCCTGATACCAGGGGAGCAACCTCCCAGTCCTCTCGTTCCAGGGATGCATAGCATGGAGGAACTTGGAAGGGTCTGGGGGTGGTTACAAAACCAGCATCACTCAATCACAAACAAAAACAAAGGACTCCAAATGGGGAGGAAAAAAATGCCTCATCAAATAAATCTGCCTTAAAAGCCTTTCTCCTGCTGCTGTGATGACAAAGATGGAAACATCACCCCTGAAGAGGACGTGACATCTAAACAACGTCTTTGGAAAGGGGTCCCCAAGAACAACCCCCGATACACCCCCACATGAGGGAACGCTGCTGTGTGGCCGCCAGATGCAGGCAATTGGCTGACTCCCTGTGGGGCTGTAGCACTGTCCCTACTTGGCTACAGACCCCCTCACACCCAGATTTCACGTCCTGTGCCCTCAGGCCTCGGGGCTTGCCTGCCTGTGTGTTCGGCTGAGAGAATGAAGCTCCTCCGTGGAAGTGGAAGAAAAACCTGCCCAATACTGTTGCTGTCGTTCAGTCTTTCAGTTGTGTTGGACTCTGCGACCCCACGGACCGTAGCCCACCAGGCTCCCGTCCTCCACTGTCTCCTGGAGTTTGCTCGAATTCTTTTTGCCTTTTCATACTGTTCATGAGGTTCTCATGGCAAGAATACCGGAGTGATGTGCCATTCCGCCCTCCAGTGGACCATGCTTTGTCAGAACTCTCCACTATGACCCATCCCTCTTGGGTGGCCCTGCTGGGCATGGTTCATAGCTTCATAGAATGACACAAGCCCCTTCGGCACGACAAGCCTGTAATCCACGAAGCGGCCAAGGCTTCTAACCATTTGAAAACCTTTTTCTGGCTGAGGATCAGAGTGAGGGTGTCTTGAGAGAGGTTTCACAGCCTAGAGGCGAGGGAGGCAAGTCCTCTGCCCTGAAACGCGGCCTTACTCCTCCGAGCCTTTACCTCTGGACAGAGAGCACAGGCCTGGCAGCTCCCCGTGGCGCCTGGGACCATGGCGTCTCACACGCACGCTCGTGCCTCCAGATCCTTACAGGCCATGAGCCCCTCACGTGAAAAGTAATGTTAGCCATGCTGCTGCTGCTGCTGCTGCTAAGTCGCTCCAGTCGTGTCTGACTCTGTGCGACCCCATAGACGGCAGCCCATCAGGCTCCCCCATCCCTGGGATTCTCCAGGCAAGAACACTGGAAAGCCCAGAACCAGACAGACAGCAAGCTGGGGGCTGGGAGGAGGGCCACCTGGACTGAGCCCAGGACCACAGAACTGCTCAGTTTATAGCAATTAATTTCATGCCATGTGACCGTCATCGCAATACTTTATGTTCTAAAGAAACAAGTAACTGAGGGGGAAAAACGCTGTTGAGAATCCTAGAAAGACCGCCGTGGACACCCACGTGACTTCTTCCAAATATCCTCTGACAGAAACAGCAGCTTGGAGAGTAAAACACAAAAAGTTAGACGAAACCATCCACAAAACCTGGCCACACCCGCCACTTCCCCACCCCGACAGCAGGGGGCGGCAGACGCCCGTCGGCGACACGGCCCCGCGGCCCCGCGGCCCTGAGTGGGGGCGGCGGAGGAGAGAAGCTGGCGGGTCTCCTGGACCCCAAGCAGTGAGTGCTGTGAAAGTCGCTCAGTCATGTCCGGCTCTTTGCGACCCCATGGCTCCAGGCCAGAATACTTGAGTGGGTAGCCTTTCCCTTCTCCAAGGGATCTTGCCGACCTCGGGATCGAATCCAGGTTTCCCGCATGGCGGGCGGATTCTTTATCAGCTGAGCCACAAGGGAAGCCCAAGAACACTGGAGTGGGTAGCCTGTCCCTCCTCCAGAGGATCTTCCCGATCCAGGAATCGAGCTGGGCAGGACCCCGAGCAGGAGACCCTCAAAATCTGCAGTAGACTGAGGGGCTGGGGGAGCCCCTGGCAGGGGGCTAGGTCTGAAGAGCGGGAGTCGACAGCCCCACAACTTCTTGTAACTGACGTTCCAGGGCCTCTCCGGGCAGGACCCACGGAGCAGACACTCATGGGAGTGAACCCCACGCCTGGGCTGGAATCAGGGGCACATGGGCCGCAGTGGGGAAGAGGCAGAGCAAAGAGTCCAAGGAGGAGCCAACGTTGCAGACAGTTCACAAACACACCAGGAGAGGGAGCCCCAAAGCCACTAAATGACAGAAAGTGCCTTCCCCGCCTGGAGAAGGAAATGGCAACCCACTCCAGTATGCTTGCCTGGAGAATCCCAGGGACTGGGGAGCCTGGTGGGCTGCCATCTATGGGGTCGCACAGAGTTGGACACGACTGAAGTGACTTCAGCAGCAGCAGCAGCAGCAGCAGCCTTCCCCGCACACCCCATCCCCTCAACTTCTAGAGCTCATGACTACAAATTTCAAGTAGCAAGAATGTAAAAGAATGATATTTGAATTGCATACGCCATTATCACAAGAAGAAAGAGAACAGGAAGCAGAATAACATCTCTCCAGTTGACTAAAGATTTCCTGAAAGATCTGCCAACAGTACGGAAGCAGGTATAAGTAAAAAATGGAGAATGCACAGGAGAGCATCATTCACAAGTAGAGGGGAGGGGTCCTAGGAGAAATCAGGGAAGAAAGCTTTCATAAAAGAAAGCCAGAATAAATGAATAAGATAAACACACATGATGGGGCTTCCCTGGTAGCTCAGATGGTTAAGAATCTGCCTGCCATGCAGGAGACCTGGGTTCAATTCCTGGGTCAGCAAGATCCCCTGGAGAAGGGAATGGCTATCCACTCTAGTATTCTTGCCTGGAGAATTCCATGGACAATTCCATGGAGAATACTATAGGGTTGCAAAGAGTCAGAGATGACTTTGAGTGACTAAAACAAACAAACACGATAGATCATGCTTTACAAGAAATGGACTGTGAAAAGGAGAATATTTTCAAAAATTAAAAAATTGGTAGAAAAGGTGAAAAGTTTTAAGAGAAAGTGACATATTGGAATGACACGTACACACTAATATATTTTAAATGGATAACCAACGAGGACCTACTGTACAGTATAGGAAACTCTGCTCAATGGCAGCCTGGATGGGAGCGGAGTTTGGAGGAGAATGGATACATGTATATGTATGGCTGAGTCCCTTCACTGTTCACCTGAAACTATCACAACCTTGTTGATTGGCTATACTCCACTATAAAATAAAAAGTTTAAGAAAAAAACAATGCTTAGATTAAAAGACTGACCAAAAAATGTGTACTGAAATGTTGGCTAAGGGGCTTCCCTTGTGGTGCAATGGTAGAGATTCCACCTGCCAATACAGGAGACAGTATTGATCTCTGGTCCAGGAAGATCCCACGTGCCACAGAGCAACTAAGCCCATGCGCCACAACTATTGAGCCTGGGCTCTAGAGCCCAGGAGCCACAACTATTGAGCACACACACCCGAGAGCTTGAGCTACACAATAAGAGAAACCACAGCAATGCCCACACACCGCAACAAAGAAAAGCCCCCGCTTGCTGCAATTAGAGAAAGCCCGTATAGCAATGAAGACCCAGCACAGCCAAAGATAAATATTTTAGAAAACGTTGGCTACAAAGTGCCTGCAGAAATGCATCCCAGCCTCAGCAACAGGTCACAGCTGGCTGATTCTGTGCAAAGACTCAAGTTTCTCCTTTGATTATGACTCTCATTCTGGGCACCAGCCCCAGGGCCGTTCTCAAGTGCTAGGATGCAGAATGTAACGTAACCCTCACAGCTGTCGTTGCGCTTCCCTGCATGTATGAACACTGAGGTTCCAGGAGCACAGCTGACCAGTGACACACGTAAGGCATCACAGCTGGGACAAAGCCACGTGTGTAGATATCCAAGGGTTGTGCAACTGAGAGGAACATCCTGTCACCTCCGGTGGAAACCAAGTCACCCAGCACACAGAGGACAACCAGGGCGGAAGCTGTCACCCTGGACTGTATGAGTCAGAGTCTTAAAACAATCGCAGGAGGGCTTTGGAACAGAGCATGGAGAGACTTGGGCTTCCGTGTCGCCAAGGGGGCGGATGGGGGGTGTGAGCCATGGGAGAAGGGCTGGATACGGGAGGGTCTAGGAGGGGCGTAAGTGTGGGCACTGAGCCGCCTGTCATAGCACATGAATGTGGAACAAAGTTCACCCACGAGTTTAACAACACGCTCCCTCACCCCAGCGTTACACAACCAACTGCCTCTGCCTCTGGCAGGCGAGGCTGTAATTAACGCTGTTGTCTATGCGGGCCAAACCAAACTGTCCTGGGGCGGGAGCCGGGGGCTGAGCAGCAGAGGCAGTGGCCGGTCCGTGGTCCTACCCCACCCACCCTGCCCAGCCCCTGTAATGTTCCTCTCATCTCCACCCACACTCTGGGCACTCATGACCTCCAGGCCGTCCTGCTTGGCCCATTCTCCACGCGGTGGTCATCTCCTCTGCAGACCTGCTGCTCATGGTCATGGGCATGGGGCTGCCATTCCCTCTCCCCCAGTGTGGGGATCCACATGGTCTGCTCTCACTGGAGCTCAGCCTGGTGGACCTGGCCTGGGCTGGAGACCCAATTCCCCACTACTGTGGGGAGCCGCGGGCAGGGACACCCCTGACCCCTCTCACTGCCTCTCGGGCCAGCTTGCCACACAGACTGTGAGTCTAGCAGCAGCCCCTCTATAAAGGCCACCGTATCCTCTGTCCTGCTCCAGGAATGACAAGAGCTGGCAGCACCTGTGCAGTGTATGACACGGCTCGTGATAAGGCTTCCCCAGCCAGCCGTGTTCTCACAGGAACCAAAGTCAACTGCATCTGGGAGCCACAGCCCCCACCCAGGTGATGTCACCCGGGCCACTGAGAGGTGCTGAATGCCAGAGCATGGCTCCGACTCCGCCCTTGTCCTGGCTGGCTCACCGGGACTACTCGGGAACAGGTGGCTGGGTTCCTTCCCTCGTTTGGGAAAAAAGGTGAGTGAAGAACAGACCGGGCCCATCAAAGGGAAACACAGGGACACAGGCTAGCTCGACGTCCAGTCCCCCAGGGATGCGCTGTCCCCAAAGACACTAGACCTCGCCAAGGGACCCCTGTGGCTGCCTGGAGAAGCAGTGACTCTTGACAAGTCCCTTTCCCATGAGAGGGCCCACCTGTCTCCCCGGAGACGCGCAGTCGCTGACCGTTGCAGAAGGCACCCTGGCCCCTCCGGCCTGTGTACAGCCGCTCCTCGGTGCAGTGGTAAATCACCCCAAACTCCAACTGTGGACAGGCAGGCGGGACAGAAAACAAACAAAGAAACATGACACAGTGACCAAAGGCCATGAAGCTCCCTCCAGCTGTGACACTAACACAAGGGGTGTGGGTGAAAATTAGCTTTCAAAAGGGAACTCAGCAAAATCAGCGGCCGCAGTCAAACCCAGACCTGAATGTGAAAGCAACTGTTCTTTTCTTAAATCATTACATTCAAAGATATATTTAAAGGAATAAGACTATATTTTAAATTGATATCATAATTGAGCATTTCATTTTGATATGCTCATAACTGAGCATATCATTTCAGCATTACTGAAAGTAACTGGAAAAGCTTCATTCTTCAAAAAGATCTCGTTTTTTTTCCTGGGGGGTGAAAAAAGGCTCTTAAGACTCCAATCAAACCCCACAAGAAACTCAAAATTGCTGACATGTGAAGAACTCAGAATGTCTCTGGAGAGCTGAGGACATGACAGAACCCAGAGTGGCGGGGAGGGGAAGCCCAAGAAGAAATGTGGATCCCTGGAGAGGCTGGTCCCCCCACCACACGGGGCACACAGCCTCGGTCCCCAACAAGCTGGTGTGCAGAGGAGGTGAGTCTCCTTACATCTCTTCCCCTACCTCTCTGTTCTGGGTTAAGAACAACATGTGTGCCTGTCCCAAGGTGGGGAGGGCAGCCAACAGAGAGAGAAAATGGGAGAGCTGCTGGCAGATGCCCAAGAGGAATCTGGGCTGCAGGAAAAGGACCCACTCCTGGAGGATCCCCAGTCAGTGCCCACCCAGAGCTGGCAGCATGTGACGTCCCCCCTCCCCTTTCCTATGACCCTGGTCTTAAAGGGTTCCCCAAGTTCAAGTCAGTCCTGGAACCGGGCTGGCCTCCCTGCACCCATCAGAGGCCGAGGCCTGGCTGGTCAGTGACCCTGTGGCCAGAATGAACCCTCCACTCCTCTGTGCTTACCGCTCCACACACACATCTCAGTGACCACGTTTAACACAGAAATAACGTGAGTGACTGATTCCCTAACCAGTTTCAACATTAAGACTCTCGCTTATTGTCACCTCAAAAACTAAGTTCTTTCTCACAGGCAGGACTCCCTTCCTGCCCACCATCCACACTCACGCCGAGACTGAGGACAGGACACAAGACTCTAAGAAGGGCTCCTTCTGCACAGCTCGAGCCCTCGACCTAGGCAAGGGTAACTGCGCGGAAGGAAAGGTCCTTCCTGCCTGTAATCTCTGCAGTTGACTAATGAAGCTAAAGCCTGCATCCCAGCCTTTCCCGCAGGTCCCACAATGTGGCCCAGTTCCAGGGTCTGTGGGAACGGAGCGACAGCCACGCTCTCACCCAACAGCGAGAGGAGGATGAAGGCCTAACAGAATATTGGGATTAGAGATGTCCTCCCAAAATAGGAGCTTCTTTATTATGTGACTCGATCACACGCCCCAGGGGTCAGATGGAGACTAACTGGGAACACGTGCCCAGAATGTTCCCTACACCCGGCTCTGCTGAAAGCCCTGGGGGGTGGGGCCGGTGGACCCCCAAACCCTCACAGCCCAAACCTTCACACCCCAACTCCTCACACCCCACCCCTTATGCTCCAAACCCTCACGCCCCAATCCCTCATAGCCCAAACCAGTTTGCACCTGTTTCCTTTCTTGGATTTGAAATCAATACCAGTCACAATGAAGGCTTAGGAGAAGAACAGGAAAACAGGTTAGAACCATAAAGAAACAGCAGCCAAGGGCCCAGGCAGCCAGGGCCACATTCACTACGTACCTCCTGGTTCACAGCAAAGCCAATGCTCACCGCCACGGTCGGGAACCTGCAGAGGAGACAGATGGTTGACGCTGTGACATCATGGACTCGTGCAGACTCAGGAGCCTCCATGCAGCTGGAGGCACAGAAAACCCTTCTACAGAGTGGCTGGGTTTGTTTTGTCAGAAGCTACTTCCCACAGTGGCACCGAGTGCTTCCAAGACAAGCAGGCCAAGCTGACCTATGGGACAGTGACCTTGACAGACAGCTGCACTGACAGTTGTCAGGACGGACAGTGACCACAGAGGACCCGGTTGAGAGATTTTAATGATCAGCTTTCTGGTTCTCAGTGGCCAGTGAGATGGAGGGTCCAGGTCTGCGACAACCAGGCCCTCCCGACATGAATCCTGGGTGAGCTTCACACAGGACAGCAGGTGCGGTCATGGCACGGGACGCAGGCAGTGACCTCGTAGCCTGCCTGTGGGTTTAGATCTCCAGAACAATCTCTCTTTTATGTGAAGACTGTCAGAGCTGAACAGGCAGGAACAAGGAAGGGCTGGTTCTAACCCAGGAGTCTTGGGACCAACCATTCCCAGGCTGTGAGGTGCTGTCCCCATGGGACCACTCATGACACCCCATGGCCCAGCAGGGGTCCCCACCCTCAGAAGGCCCTTCCCCACTTTCTCTACCCCTGACACTGTGCAGGACACGAGCAGGATAGGTCCTGTGAGAGCTGCAGGGTGAGGAGTCACCACGGCCCTGTGACCCTGGACAGTGTCTGGAGACTAAGGGTCAGCTGCAAAGCTCGTTTCCTAAATGAAAACTATAGTCCAGGTTCTCTCTCTGGTCCTGGGGTAGACATGTGGCCTTTGTCCACCACGGGGCTTGGCCCCTTCTGTCCCCAGTACCCACACACGGGCTCTACTCGGTGACCCACAACTTGATTCATGTGCCCCAGTCCCACACGACTCCCCAGGGTGTCACACGCTAGTTAGAATTAGAGTCTGGTGGCACTGTTAGGGCCATGACCAAATTCTCAAGGTGACCCTCATGCAGGAAAGGGTGACGATTCATGTGATGGGCAAAATCAGTTTCCACACTTACACTCCAACTGAGGGCTCCACACCCCAGCCCACTCACCTCCTTACTGTAAGGAAGGAAGTGGGTGTCTGGGGTCATCTATAGGAGGCCCTCCCTAAGCATTCAGCTGGGGGGATGCAGGTCACGGGACACCCCCCGCCCCCCCCCCTTGCCGACTGCAGGACAGGGACCCGGGACAGGGCAGGAGCTCTGGGAGCTGCACGCATGTCCTCGTGGGAGAACCACCCTCTGTGGAAACCACGGCACCCTCGGTGTCCTTAGGCTCCTGACCAGCTGCACAACCCTGACACCAGCCCCTGGTCAGTGCTTCTAGGGCTGGGTTGCGCCATCATCGCCCCAGACCACTCCCCTTCTCACCAGGGTCTCTGACCCCCAAAAAACCTGCTGTTTGGGGCTGATATTTGCCATCAGATCAAGCTAGCAGCTGGCAGGCTCCTCACCCCCCTCACTGTCCACACTGCGCGTTCCTGAGGCTGCCAGACCAGACACCTTGTCCATCTCTCCAGGGAACTCCTTAAGGGTCCTTAATTCAACCCAACGTTTAAATGTGACAAACAATAGTTTTTAAACAAGTGATTTCCTACACGCTTTGAATGAATCTCACAAATGGGAAACCTTAAAGTATCAAGACTTGATCACCTTGTGAGTGAGACCAAAGCCTGCTAGAGGTCTGCTGACCGGCTGCTGCCTCAAAAAATGCCGCTTCTGAAAAGATAGGTGTGCCCTCTCACCTGTGCACAAAGTTGCATGTGCCGTCAATGGGGTCCACGATCCAGGTGGGGCTGGGTGTGAGCACGCACTTGGCCCCGGCGGCCGCAGCCTCCTCGGCAATGAACCTGCAGTGGACAGAGCTCAGCCTGGGAAAACGCGCCAGGTACCCAAGACACAGCATTTCAAAGCCCAGCTGTGAGACCAGCAGGCTTCTCTGGGTCAAACAGGGGCAGGATCTAATGAGTTCTAGTTCTCTGACCAGGGATCGAACCCCAGGGATCGAACCCCAGGGCCCCTTGCACTGGGAGCTTGGAGTCTTAGCCCCTGGACCACCAGGGAAGTCCCTCATAGGCCTGTGGGAGGTACAGAAGGAAATAGCCCAGGGATAAGGTTCACAGCTTGAGACAAATTAGACCAACCCATTTCACTTTATTAGTTTTCTCTAAGAGTCGTAAAACTCTCCTTGTGATTTTTGACGGCCCAGTGCACCCCGGCCTTCTCTCTGGCCAGTTTGTTGACTCTGTGACAAGGTCACCTTCAGTCCACCAGGGAACCAGCTCATGGTCCTTGGCCTCAACTGTCAGGCCACAGCCCAGCTCCGCTGCCTGATGACACAGCATGAAACCAAGGAGCCCATATCAGGTTGTTTCTTATTTTATCAAAGTCAAAACAGCTGCAATCTATCTTTAATACTATTTTGTGAAAGACTAAAAATGAGGAAGAGAAAACGCTCCAAAATAAAGTCCTTCTTAAGAAAGGGTGACAATTTTACACCATGCAACTTGGTTAAGGGACATATTTAAATACTTAGATATGCAGAAAAATGACAACATACTATTTTATCTTACAATACATATGCAACTTTTTTCTCATCACAGATTTTTCAATTTGTCTCTGATCTAAAATACATTTAAATGCCCCCAAATTCTGATGCTTAGCTAAGTGCTAAGTCACTTCAGTTGTGTCCACCTCTTTGCGATCCAATGGACTGTAACCCACCAGATTTCTCTGTCCCTAGGGGATTCTCCAGGCAAGAATATTGGAGTGGGTTACCATGCCTTCCTTTAGGGAATCTTCCTGACCCAGGGATGGAACCCACATCTCTTATCTCTCCTGCATTGGCAGGTGAGTTCTTTACCACTAGTGCCAGTTCTGGACTTTCTCTTAAATCTTAGTCATTGGGAAAAGACCAAGCCTGCCTTCAAGCTGCTGAAAGATGATCTCAGATATCTGGATTTTCTAGGCAACAGAGCAGAGAGCAGTGTCCTGGAGCTAGCCTAGAACTGAGAAGGGGGCGGGCAGAGCCGGCTGACCCAGGCAGCCAGCCCCCATCCCTTGCAGCCTGCAGCTTGGGGACCCTTGGCTCTTGTTGTGGGCTCAGGGGGCACTTGCATCCCCCAGGGCTTTGTCAGGGGGGCTGGAAAAGCTCCAGGGAGCTTGATGACCACTGTGGGTGGGGGCCACTGCTCTGGGTGGACCAGATGGTCGTCTGAAGAGGATCCCTCATGTGACATGCTGACTTCTGCCCTGATACTCGGCAAGGAGTATGGAAATTCATACCATGCAAATGGATACCAGGCCCCACGTCAACACAACAGTGGATCCAAACCACCAGGAGCTGGAGCATGATTCCAGGATTTGGCCTGTCAGAGCAGTCTGACCGCAAAGTGCCAGAAGCCCTGGTACCATCTCTACGCAGAGCCCTGGTGCCATTACCACACAGAGCACTGCAACGGCCAGAACCTCTACCTGGGCCCCCAGAGGCCCAGCCCAGATGCCTCACTGCTTTTGGAGCCTCTGGACGACACACAGACAGAAGGAGCCCCTGGACCAGAACTGGTGGTGGTTCCTGAGCTGTACTCTCTCAGAATCCAACCCCCGGAACATGGCGGGGCTGGGGTGCCGAACTGCCGGCACCCCCACCTGCATCTACAGTGTTAATACTGAGTGACTGACTCCACGTCTGCGTGGACCTGTATGGCTCAAACCCATACTGCCTAAGGGTCAACTGTGATTCCTTGGAGGCTGCCAGCTAATTTAGATTTTTATAAACTAAGAAACATTTCAGAGCCTGTAACTATTATAACAGATGTCAAGGTCCTGACTTTACATCAAATAAGGAAACAGGAAGAGACACTGAAACACAAGGGCTGCCAACAGGAATATGCATGTATACACCTACATACACACATCACACAAACACACACAACACACACAACACACTCATACACATACCACACACGCACACACACATACACATGTACACACACGTACATACACCACACACACACAAAACACACATATACCACACACACACATAACACATACATACACACCCAAAACACACACACCATACAACATATATACACATACCATATATACATACACACACATACACACACACCACACAAACATACACACACCAAACATACACATACACACCATACACACATACCACACACACACACACACCACACACACACATATACACCACACATACAAACATACACACACACAACACACATGTACACACACACCATACACACATTCACAAATACACACACACATACACACTCAACACAAAGACATGCACACATAGTACACACCACGCACACACGACCCCCAGGTCATGCAGGTTAAAAGGAAGCAGCAAGGAGAAGGTGTGAGTGTGGACTGGCCTGTCCCCGAACCTTGGTCACTTGCCGGGCAACTGAGGAGGGAGCCCCTCACTGGTCCAGATGGACCGTGGCCAGGCCGACACGTCGTCTACACCCAGCAACCCGGTGACTGAGCTCTGGGGTGAGTGATTCCCTAAGGAAGGAGAGGACCCTCCTGCTCAGGAAGCGCCCCTCCCTCCCCAAGGTCCAAGCGTCCCCTGGGGCCCCAGGTTCCCCCGGAACTAGATGCACAGCATTGGATGAATGCTGGTCTTTCTCAAGGAAAAGATGAACAGTTGCATCAGATTCTCCACGTGGTGACTTATAAGGTCGGGGACACCTGTCCTGGAGAGCAGGTAGCCCTGGGGGACAGCCTTCCCTGGCTCGGGATTGGGGCTGTGTCCAGGCAAGTCTGTGCGGCCTGGGGGGACCTCGAGGGTGGTGTGGGGGGACGGGGTGCGCCTACCTGTGGGAGGGAAATCTGGTCTGCAGCTCCTGCAGGATCAAGGCCTCCACCACGTGGTCCGTCTCTGTCACCAGGTCTGCGGCTGACGTCTTGGTTGAGACACGTTTTTCCTCAGAAAGGGCTTTTCTGATGATCTGCAATGAAGGTTGGGAGGTGGGTGACACTGGCTGTCCCCTCCTGCTCGAGGGTTAGGCCCCTCCCCCACTGCCAGTGGACAGACAGGACAGATAAGCAGACGGGCAGTGCCAGGCTCTCTGTGGGCTCTTGGGAGCCTTCACTGCTGCCCTCCTTCTCACAAGAAAGCACCTCATGGCTCCCATCACCCCTGATGGTGGCTCACAGTGGCCTCAAGGACTGGCCTGGAGCAGAGACAACTGGGCCTGTGAAGCCGGCCCTCCTTCTGGGAACAGAGCCCAGCCCAAGGCTGGCAGGCACCAAGCCACCTGGCAGCCCTGCCTTGGCCTCCTGTGAAGGCAGGTGGGCCCTGGGCCCAAGGTTGGCCAAGAGGATGTGAGGGGCATCGATGTGTGACCTCTGAGTCACATCCTCAAAGGGCCACCATTCGCTCAGTGCTTCCTCCTTCCCGTTACACACTCCCCCCTTGCTGTGATACAGGCATGCTAGGGGGTTGGCTTCTGTCTCCTAGGTCAGAGCAATGGAGATGGGGCCCTGGGAGGCTTCAGGAAGCAGAGCCTGCACCCAGACTCTAATTGGATGGGGGTGAGGAAGGACCTCCACCTCTGACCCCCTCTCTGCAGAAGCCAGCCACCCTCCCACCTCTGCGTCCTCAACTTCCATGCCCCTTCTGCTCCACTGAGCCATCACTCACCCTCCAGCCCTCTCCCATGGGGGTCCTGTGGTCATCTGGGCTTTTTCTTTTTTGATGGGGGGGCAGTGGTGGAGTCGGGCCCTGGGCCACAGATCACGCAAAGGACTGTGAGTGGAGGAGGATGCCAAGCCTGTCCTTCTGTAAGGACTTCTTTTTCCGTTTCTACTAGTGTTTACTATTGCCATCCTGTGATTGTTTCACTGCAGACCCCTGCCCTTCAGCGCAGGGCAGGCCATGCCACACCTGCATCCTCCGTCACCCGTGGTGCTGCTCTGGCCAGCCCTCTTCACTGGCTGCTGCTCCCCTGGGCCCTGGACGTGTCCTCTCATCCAGTTACACTCCCAGATATTCAGACCTCACTTCTGAATCACTGCCCCAAACTACACTGCCCTTCAGATAAGCTGGCCACCACTAGCCCCAGATGTCCTCTGTCTCCCTCCTCTGAAGGTCCATCCACCCAAGGGGCTGAGGCCTCATGAAACTTAACAACTTATGGCAAAACCTCCAAATTACTGCACACACGATGTACAAACCTTAATATTAGGTTAACAAAGTTCAATTTCAGACATTTTCTACATGGAGAGGAGAGGTGGGGACAGTGTCTTAGAACATAAATCCTTATCAGGCTCGATCAGTCTTGCCCTTTAGTGACAGTCCCATCCTCGGGGGATAATCCGTGGTATTCCAGGTGAGTTACCCACCAAAACCCTTGAACACATCTGTTTCCTCCCTGTCTAAAGGATTTTAAACATTCTCATTCTGCCAGCAATAAGTTAGTGTGTGCTGTTTTTTAATTGATGTTTTTCAGCTACTGACTAACTAAGCCTGCACTTCACAGACCTCCTGGCCTGGGTCTTTCCCTCCAAATAACATTCTGTTAATGTTTAATAGATAAAATATGGGCCTTAAGTCACTGAAGCCTGAATTTCAAACCCCATCAGCTCCAGCATCTGGGGCTATCGTTCAGAGACACCTCCAGACATCTCTTTCTTATCTGTGCACCATCTTGGTTCTGTGCTACTGTCTCCAAGTTGACTGTATGGTTATCACCCATCCCCAAGGAGCAACTCATGTGAGCTCCAGAACCGTAGAGTACACTCAGAGAAGCCTGAGCAAGCAAGGTTTGGGCCTGAAAGTACCGTCACATCTCAGGTTCCAGACTTATGAGTGTGATGAGATGGTTAATCTTATGTGTCAGCTGGATACCCAGATACTGTTATCCTGGGTTTTTCTATAAGGGTGTTTCTGGATGAGATGAGCATATAAATCAGTGAAACAGCTTGCCCTTTGGAACATGGGTGGGCCTCATCCAGTTAGTTGAAGGCCTGAACAGACAGAAAACACAAAACCTTCTCTGTGTAAGAGAGCTCTCTGCAGACTGCCCCTGGGCCCTTGGCCCACATGTGCCAACAGGGCTGCTGCTGCTTCTGTCAATAGCTAGCTCACAAGTTCTGTTTTGGCTGAATCTTCAAATGTTGGCCAAAGTGTTACAATTGTCAATGAGGGTCGCCCCCCACCCTGTGGAAGCTGGGGGTGCCACTGCAGGTGGGGCCAGATGAGGCCAGAACTGACAGCAGAAACACTGAGCTCACCAGCTGCCCCCTCTATCTGCAGGCAGGACAGATGGGGATCTCCCAGAGGAAACGCCAGTGCTCAACCTGTGATCCACCTAAGGAGAGCTCGGGGCAGACAAACCTGCTCATCCCTGTTCCGGGGCAGGACCCGGCCTAAGACACCAGCCCAGGCTGACAGCTCCCAAACTATCCTCAGCCTCTCCCGTGAACTCCCCACCACAGGGCTCCACGCAAGAAGAGATCCACTGGCAATTCAAGTTCAACTGCTTACAGCTTGGAACACAATATCTGACCTCCACCTCCAAACCTGCTCCTCACCCCCCCGCAGTTCTGACAAATCCATGGACCAGTTTTTCAGGCCTGAACCTTGCAGGCACCCCTGGCTCTTCTCACATCCGCCTCCCATCTGGCAGCAAATCTGCCTACAAAATCCAACTGCTTTACCACCTTCTTCATCATCTGCAGTCAGACCCACCCTCACCCCTCACTCAGACAGTTCTCATAGCTTCCATCGGAAGGTTCTGCCCACAACCCCTTTGGTGTTGTAGGCCCCCCACTCAGCATCAGTCAGGGTGAACTCCCCTTCACCTTGTAGGACTCCACACAGAACTCCAAACTGAACCTCAGTCACACTCAGAGTAAAGGTTAAAGTCCTTTCCAGAGTTACGCAAATATTTGTTGAGTGAATGAATATATTGCTAATCAGTTTAGCACCATTATTTTAAAAACAGAGGCTCTCTAGGAAGTCAGTAAACACATAAAAAGGCACTTAAGTTCTTCAGTCATGTAGCACATACAGTTAAAACTACCATAAAATACCACCTCAAACCCATCACAGAGGCTAAAATGGAAAGACAGACAACACCAAGTGTTGTCAGAGAACCCCCAACTGCTGCTGGGGAAGTGGGAACCCATGCGGCTGCCCTGGAAAAGCACCTGGTGGAATTTCCTACCCCATGACACAGCAATTTCACTCTTAGTGTGAATCCAGCTCCAGCATAAATGCATATGGACATAACCAAAAGACACATGCAAGAGTGCTGGATGAGCAATGTCATTCCTAATAATTCCAAACTGGACATTGTACAAAGTCTCAAGCGTTGAGTGAATGAACTGTCATATACTCACTCACACAACAACGTACTATGTACAGCAGAGCCTCTCAACCAAGAACACCAGCTGGGGATTTGGTGCAGGTGCTTATTCCTGGCCCCTCTCAGGATTGAGCAGATAGGAACCTGGGGGTGGACTCAGTCGGCCACAAAGGCCCTCCTGGTGTTTCTGATGCACTTGAAGGTGTAAGGACCACGTCTCCCCAGGAGCGAGACCCATGAGTATCTACACCAAGGAGACCATAAAAAATTCTATTGGAAGATGGAAGTTGGTAGGTACACAGAAAACTAAGCAAAAGAAAAAAACCCACTTTTTTTTTTTTTAACTTTAAGGGAAAACACAAGTTGATTAAGAAAGCAAATAATGTGTAATGCTGTAATACAACCATGCTGCTCGGCTTGACCTTGTGATACATGTGGTCACAGCATGTGAGCCCAGGCACCAATGGGACAGACACGGAATGCAGCTACACGACACAAGAGCGTCTAATGTGGACGATGCAGAAAAGAGATACTATTTAGAAGACGGGTGTAACTATCAGAAAACTGAAGACAGAGAGTGCTGGGGAAAAGGATGAGGATGACATAGGACAAGACACTGTCCTGTCCACTCTATGACAGTCCCCTTAGTGGTATCTCACTTATCAAATGCCCCCGTGTGAATAATTGATAAAAAATACAGTCACAAACCAGACAAGTGGGACTGCCGGGTGAGAGCCCCCACTGTGCCCCTCTTCTCCAGGCAGCTTGAGGTGGACAGGGGTACCCCACCTCAGAGTACACCAGCAAAGTTTTCCCTGTCTGACAACTAGAATGTTAAAGGAAACAGGATTCTCAAATTTGAGGGCAAGCCTAAACATTTATAGGAACCCACCAGTAACAAGTCTGAAGCCTAAATAAAATTTTCAAAGCTATTAGTAATAAATTTCAATGAGCCATGCTACAGAAAAGCTTGAATTTATCTTTCTAGTCTCTGCACAGAATGTACTACTAACTCATCGTCATTTGAAGATGCACAGTATGAAGCCAAAGTGTGAAAAAATATTACAGAAGGTTTTGAGAAGCAGTTAAAAAGTTATTTGTATGTATTCTGTTATATTTAGGAGCATCTTAAGTATACTGTTGTGACCTTTTTTATTCTAAATAAACAATTTTTAAGTCAAATTTTGAATTTTGTATATTTTTTCTTATAGAAGGCCCCTAAATTAAATTTCAGCTTCAACAAAACCTGGATCTATGCTGCAGCACAACTTAAAAAACATAGTTTTCTTACATACTTTTGCTCACATATCACATAAAAGATGATAAATACTCATTTCGATGAATATCCCTCTCTGTACTTGTGGTGGTGATGGGGGGGGCGGCTGACGTCACTCTGTCCCCCAAAGCCCAGCAGCCAGGGCAGGGCTCCTGCAGCTGTGGGGTGGTTGGACTGGCCAGGATGCCCCCCACCCGGGGCACCCCAGGACTGGGAGGAGGAGAGGCAAGGACACAGGGGTCAAGGAAACTTCTCGGGATGGGCAGAGGGGAGACGGCAGCAGAGGGTCCAGGCTGCCCTGACCTGAACCCATGACTGAGAGATGGAGGGCCACACAGTCTCCTGGGAACAGTCCTTCCTCTGGCTCAGAACCTGAGCACACAGAGCTGCGTCAGGGCAGCAGGATGGGAGGGGCAGGCACCCCTGTGCTAGGAGGCCTTGGAACCTGCACCAAACAACTCTGGCTGAGGAGGACTCAAGGGTGAGCGCTCAGCATCCTCTGTCCTCCCCAACCCAGGCTCACTGGCTACAGGCCAGGCTTTTTCCACTCAGCGCCTTGTGATGTTACTGTCAGAGCATCACTAAGGCACTCTGTCCCTCTTCACACAGGACAGGACGACCCTGTGTGGCTTCTGTCCAGTCCCAGCCCCAGACCAGACCACTGGCCCCTCCCTACCCACCTCTTCTAGTCAGGGAGGCAGGGAGCAACAGCATAAAGTCCAGGAGGGAGGCTGCAGTCCTGGGCCTCCTGACTAGACCCCTAAGGGCAGAATCCTAACTGCACCCTCACCCTACTGTCAAAAAATGCTTTTTCTGTTGTTCTTGGCAAGTTGCAAAAGCAGAAGAGATCTCTTAGATAAGTTAAAGTTCCCAAGACCCTCAGAACGGGGCCTGCTATGTTGCAAGTTTTGTGTAAGCATTTGCAAATTTATGAAAAAAAAAAAAAAAAAAAAGGGTTTCAAAAACCCTTCTGTTTCCTCAAGAATCTAAATTTGAAAAACCACAGAAACCCTCTAACAACCCAGCAGGGTTTACACAGTGGTGTCTGAATTCTAGACTGGCTTCTTCTCCAAGGCTGAAGGAAGAAAGTTGTACGGTGGAACCTAAAAGTTACCATTATAACCCAAGGACGCGCCTCCGGAGAGGAAGTGAGGGTTGGGGAGGGGCGGGGCAGTGCCCCCGCATGCCGGGGACCTGCTCTCCAGGAAGGACGTTGGCCCTGCCACCCAGAGCTTCCTCAGGGTAGCAGGCGGGGTTGGGGGTCCTCTTTCTCCCCAAGGATCAAGGCTCACAGCGCCCCTTTGAGCCTTGAGTCCTTCAAACTGCAGAGGGAGGGCCCCCAACACAGAAGGCGTCCACTAGTGTTGAGGATAACTGTCAGGGGGCCGAGGGACCCCATGGTGACTGTGCTCTGGGGACGCACTTCTACAGGCGACAGCCTGCCCTTAGAAAAGGAACTGCCGCAGGGACAGGGCTCCTCCTCCGTCCACCTCCTGTTCGGATCGCTGGAACTCAGCCGCGCGCCTTGACGCGCGAGGGGGGACCTAGCCATCCCTGCGTCCGGCCTCCCCCAGCGTCCCTAACTTGTCACCGCACGTGGTCAGAGGACCCCAGGCGCGGGGCACCGAGGAAGGGAAGAGCAGAACATATCGAGAGCGCGAAAAGAGCGCTGCCCTCCGCAGGTTTCTTCGGCTCCGCAGCTCTATTTCATCCTTCCGGTGCGGGCAGCCGTTCCTCCATTGGCGCAGGGGAACCCTCTCGACTCCGGGCACTCGAGGACAGACGGTCCTCCCTATCTCCACGCGCCGGGTTCGAACTCTGGGCAACCACTGCGCGTCCCGTCCCCTGGGTCAAATCCGAGGCCGTCCGTGCGCCCTGACCCCGCGCCCCTCGCCAGGCCGTCCGGCGCTCTCAGCCCGAGGGACCCCGGGCGCCAGCCTCGGCGCGGAAGCGGCAGGTGCACAGGTGTGCCGGAGGCGCTGCGGCATTCCTCGGCGGCTCGTGCCCCGCACCTTCCTGCCCGCAGGGTCTCCGTCCGCCACGCCCTACACCAGCTGTGCCCCAAGTCCCCGTGCGCCCGCCGTGCGCCTTGGGCCGCTCTCACCTGTCCCGCCCGCAAAGCCAGCTGCACCGCCGCCTCGAAGCACTCCTCCCACGGGCCCCCGGCCGGCGCCTCCCCGTCTTCACCGCTCGCCTTCATCGCGGCCTCCGGGCTTGCCGGCGCCCCCGGCCCCGACGCCAGGCTCCACGCTCGCCCAGCGCTTCTGGCCGCTCCGCTCCTGGGCCGCGCCCGCCCGCGGGTGCGGACCTGCAGAGGGCGGGGAGCGGGCGGGGGCCGAGCTGGACCGGCGCCTCGCTGGGGAGCAGCGCCCAGAGCCCTGCCCCGCCCCGAAACGCGCCAGGCCCCGCTCCTTC
>SJYE01001346.1:0-10316 GCA_006408755.1 Eudorcas thomsonii | reverse complement strand
CCCCGGCCCCGCCCTCCTCCCCGAGCACCACTCCACCCTGTTTCATCTCATCTGAATCCCAGTAGTGGGCCCAGGGTGACCTCTGGCCATTCTCTTAGCCTCGGGTGTGCCTGGTCGTCATCTGGACCACCTTCCTCCACACTGACCTGTGGACAGTGTATCCCAGAGACACTGAGACCATCCTAGGGAAGCGTTTGTTTGATATAGAAGCCGTGCAACATCTCGGGACATTCCAGGCTGTTGCAACTGCTGGCACCTAGTGGATGACGGCCAGGGAAGCTGCCAAATACCCGCCGATGTACAGGACACCATAGCAAGGGATTGTTCAGCCCAAAAGGATAATAACCCTGGGGTTGAGAAATCATGTCCTACTTTAACTCTTCCCAGGAGTTTGGCTCCAGGTTAAAATTCCATGTGTGATGTTTCAGACCTGGCCACAGGCAACTACAAAGCTTTACCTGGCAAGTCTCATGAGGGTGGGGTCTACCTTCCTCATGCTGGACTTGGGACCTGGCCAGCACGCTGCCATTTTCTGGAGGGAGTTCAACCCAAGACTCAGAAGCCTCCCCCCAACTCCCCCATCCCAGCCATGCTCTGGGGCACGTCTCCATGTCTCAGGCACTTCCCGTCCCCGGGGGTGGGGCCTCACACGAGGCCTCTCCCAGGGTCTCTGCCAAGACCACCTTGTCCAGGGGCCTTGAAAGTGTCTCCTCCCCTCTGACTGAGGTTCAGTACTTTTCCACTCCAAGCCTTCCCAGGCCCCCAGGTCCCAGCAGCTCACCTACTGGCTGCAGACCTAGTCACATTGTGCAATTATTTGCATTTCTTTGTCTTTGAATCTAGTAGGCCCTTGATTTTAGAACTGAATGAACAAAAGCATCTGTCAGTCTTGGCTGACAAACCAAAGAGAGATAATCCACAGTAGATGACAGAATAAGGCCTCAAGGAATTTTGTGGACAGCGTTTTGTGGCAAAGGAGAATGCACCTGGAATTGAAGTTAGTCTCTCTGTTTTGATCTCAGAGAGTCACTGCAAGTGTGAAGCCTGGGCTGAGGAGTTAGCACTAGGACCCCTGATATTAGAGCCACATCAGCTAGCATCTGGATTTCGTTGGTAGCTCAGCTGATAAAGAATCTGCCTGCAATCCAGGAGAACCTGGTTCAATTCCTGGGTTGGGACGATCCCGGAGGAGGGATAGGCCACTCATTCCAGTATTCTTGGATTCCCTGGTGGCTCAGATGCAATACAGGAGACCTGAGTTCGATCCCTGGGTTGGGAAGATCCCCTGGAGTAAGGCATGGCAACTCACTCCAGTATTCTTGCCTGGAGAATCCCCATGGACAGAGGAGCCTGGTGGGCTACAGCCCATGGGGTCCCAAAGAGTCAGATACGACTGAACGAATAAGCACAGCACAGCACAGGTTAGTGTCTAGCTGTGCTCTGGCAGTCCTCCTAGGGTATCTTGTTCAGTTTTTTAGTGTGTTCCAAAAGTTATTTACTTAAACATGTGATTAAGGGCATTTCGGAATGGGCTTCCTCATACATATTCAAATTAGGAGGAAGATAGTTGGTTTAGTTTGCAGAGGACGCTGGGCCCTTGCATGTTGACTTCTCAAACTCAGCTGCAGGGCCCCCACTGCCCACCTGGGAATGTTCGTTGCTGCCCTAATGGTCGAGGGCCACAGCCACTTGGCCCTTGAGACAGGCTTATTGACACTTCATCACAAGGAAGCAGGGGTGATCATCTGCCTGACAGTGATGCCACTAAATGCCATGGTCACCGAGGACCACTTCTCAGCATCAGGGAGCCCTGCACTGCACTCAAGGCCCAGCATGCCCGCATCAGTCCTGTGACTTGACTCACAAGTCCACTTCCTGGGATCATCACTCCCAGCAGAACATCAGTCAGCGTCAGTCAGGACAATAGAAACCACCCTGAGTGTTTCAACAGAGAAAACTGAATATAAGAAATTGAATAAGCAGATAAAAAGGCAAAAACAGAAAATCGAGGCCACAGAGATAGTAAGTGCAGGCAGCAGTTGCCACCCTCAGGGTTGGGGTTGCCAGAACATGTCAGCCGGAAGGGGTGCCAGGATTCACGGCCAAGAGGGGCCTGGAGGCAAGGCTGCTGCTGTGGGAGCTACTGCCTCTGCCAGGTGCAGGCAGGCTGGTTCAGGGTGCAGTGCTGTCAAGACCAGCAGGCGAGTGGGCCCTGCTCCTGCCTCCAGCTGCCCAGTTCCTCCGGGCCTCCTGTGGGTGGAGCCTAATGGAGCCAGCTGGCAAAGGGGCCTGCAGAGCCTTAGCCCCACGTAAAGCAGCAGAGCAGAGAAGGTGGCTCTGACAGTAGCTCGCTGTCCAGCACAACCTCCCTATCCACCTTCCCCAAGGATGCCTACACTCACCATCGGGGTCCCCTACTCCCCTGGGAAGCAGCTCCCCATGGCTCAGGTGGAACTGGTGGTACACCCTCCCTCACGCTGCTCTGAATCTGCAGGGGGAACCAGGAAAGTCCCTGAGGACTTATGTTTATGTTGACATGTCTGTTTCCTCAATTAAAGTTCCTAAGCCCTTGAGGAAAAGAATGACTTGTCATTATTGAATCTCCAAAGCCAGCGCTATGGTTGGCACATAGTAGGTGCTTGAAGACCATTTGTTGACTGAATGTCTCTTCAGTGTTTGCCCAATTATAGCACTGATATTCTCATCCTGAGAGGCCTTTTAAAAGATCCACACACAAATTGAAAGTCTTCAAAGGAAAGTAACGGATATGGGACTTAAATTAAAAATAAAAAGACTTCCCCTGTCTATAGAGAACCAGCATAACTTCCATTTAGCCATCCAGTGCAGTGGACAGCTCTTCAGGAAGCTTGATTCTCTGGGCATCTAAAAGCCTCCCTCTCTGCACGAGATGATTAACCCATGGAAAATGCTGGCAGTCTGAAAAAAGGAGGTGTTTCTGTATAGAGTAAGTCTTTTTTTCACATTCCTTTGGGAAAGATGATAGAAACAGCCCAGCCCTACTAAATTTCCAGGAAAGGCAAGACCTTCTCTTGTCTGCTCCCTAGAGAAGGACTCTGATGTCTTTGGGCTCAAGACTGTCTCAGCTACAGCTGTGGAGGCTAAAATATGCTGACTTAGTAATAATTTGAAAGGCATGCTTGTCAAGGGGTATGGATCCTTTAAGGAGAATGGAGCTGCTGCTTCTGCCCATTCAGGCCAAGAGGCCAGGCAAAGGACGGGACTGCACAGGGAGCAGGTGTGGGTGATGGGCAGTAGGTGGTAAAGCTGAGTCGGGTGAGCACAGGTCTCCAGCAGGAAGCAGATGTGAGCGAGTCAGGGCTGGCCATGCAGCCCGATCTCAGGCTGAAATTCCCAGCCAGGAACCAATCTGCCCACAGAGACACCCACTCCACACAACAGTAACATGGCCACGCCCAGGAGACGTCCACTCAGCTAAGTGTATTTCATGCAAAACACTGTCCTTAGCTAAGGTAATGTCCTTTCTGCATTTGAGTGATAAAATATTGTTTCTGTAATAAAATGATTCTGGGGGGAAATGGCAGGTTTTATTCTGTTTTTCCTTCTCACTTGGCCACATGAATGAACAAATTGACAAATCTATGTAGGTCACCAATAAAAAAAATTTTTTTTGAAGCAGTTGTTGGTGCGTGGGATTGAGAAGTCTGGAAATCACGGAAAAGGGCTTGTCCCCAGGGCCCTGTCATGTGTCTTTTCTTAAGCAGGATGGGAGGGATCCGAGGGTCCAGGGAGGGTGCGCTGCATCTGTGCCTGCTGAGAGGAGAAAAACAAATTGCCGAGAGTCCCCAGAATGCAATTAGGTTTTCCAAGAACTGAAGAGGGAATGCTCTTACTTTCAAAATGCCTTTTCAGCAGGAAAGAAAACACCCATTGGAAAACATGAGTATTACATAAATGTTCCCAAAATTGTCTTAATCAGAAAAAATCAATCATGAGATCATCAGGACGCAGGAGCCCGCACCTTTTCTGGCCCGTGAGTGGTTTCATCTCCTCTGCTCGTCTCAACTGTGGCCAGAGGCCTGTCCAATGCATGTGTAGTAGGGAGGGGGTGTTATGCTCAGAAAAGAAGAGAAGCTGGTGTTTTGTATCGGTGCTTAATGAACTAAAATCATAAAATTCAGGGAGTTCTCCTGTCACCTAGGGGTTAGAGCTCTGGTCCAGTTCAATTCCTGGTTGGGGTATTGAGATCCTGCAAGCTGTGTGGCATGGCCTATATATGTATATAAAAAACTCAAATCCAAATGTTCTTCATGCTTTTTTGGGGGTGGCACTCGGCATGCAGGATCTTAGTCTGCTGCCAGGGATTAAACCTGTGCCCATGCCTGCTGCAGTGGAAGCATGGAGTCCTAACCCCTGGACCTCCTGGGAAGTCCTCTTTGAGCTTTATGTAACAAGACTCACTTGTGAGTCTTGTTAATCTATCCAATGGCCTGATAATGTCAGCAAGTCCAATGACTGTTCTGTAATCAACCCTCAACTTGTGCATAAATTAGACAGAGGAAGTTCTCCCAAACAACAGCATTTCTAAACTTGACCAAGTTACTGTCAAGTAGTTCAGGCTGTAATGATGAATGTAGCACTTGATTATTTCAAACACTTCCACGGGGCATGTTATTAATGTCAGGGTGGAAAACCCCTGCACACGTCCCTGTTCTTTTCTACCTGATGGATCAGACTTCAAAACCCAGCAAGTCAGGTGCCCTGATGCCATCAAACAAGCTAACAGCAGTTGAAGCAGTATAAAACAGCATGTGATTTGACAACTGGCTATCACAACTGTACAAACATAACTGAAACTAGTCCCATATGATATGGGCTGGACTCCTTTCTTCATCCCAGAGTTAAGCCCCTAGCCCAGGGATGGGGCTCCCAGACCCCAGGTCCTAGACTTGAGCCAGTGTCTACTTAATCTTGGGTAATTCTCCTCTACAACTTTTCAGTATTTTCAAACGTCTTGTGGTTAACGTATTACTTTTACATTTTAAAATATCTTTAGAAAGTGAAGTTTTAGGGGTGAGCTGACAGTAAAGCAGTTGCAGAGAGTTAGCCACATCAGTGGATGAGGGGGAGGGGGACAGAGGCTGCAGGTGCTGACAGCTTAGCTGTTCACTGAAATTAGTCACAGTCATGAGTGTCCGAACTTTTTCGGGAAACTCGTGAGGATAGATGTTTAAGAAGTGGATTAACAAAGCTCTACTTTCCGGCTCAGATTTGAGGATGATTCCAAAGAATACATGTCATGTTCCCTGCCTCTTGTGCGGAGACGTCAATCTTTCCATTCTGCCGTCTGCTTGCTCATAGACAACGCACATCCCAGAGCTCAGGATGCAATAGCCAGTGATGCAGCAGGAACACTGACTGGTCCCAGTAATCCCAGTTAGTGTCACCTGCCCTGAGGTTTCCTTCAGAACTGGTTTATCCGTTATGGGAAACCTCTCTTCACTATGAGCCCTGCACCAATTATCCTGCCAGGAAAAAAATATTTTCAGATGTCCTAATTCCTAGTACTTTGTTGTTCTTTGGGGCTTAATTTAAAGCTCTATTCTGGAAGAATTCTTAACTTTTTCAAAGCCCCAAATGATGTGAATGGAACAGATTATTGGTGCGGTCAGTGCATGTTTTTAATAGTTTAACATGAGAAATAAGTGTAAAAGCTTCCAGGTTTTGTCTTCTCTACTTGGTGTCCCCTGGGGTCCTGCTGACCAATTTCTTTCCTAACCCAACCTCTTACCTGGTTAGGGTCCATTGTCTCCACCATCCCAAGAGAGAACAAGTTTTGACACAAACGGAAGCAGGGTGAGGTCCCATCTTGGCAGAGGGCAGCTTGCGCCATCTGCTGGAGACGCTGAGTCTTTCCTTTTGGTCGTGAAGTAATGGGCTCCCAACTAGTAAGTAATTAACAAAAAACATTTCTAGAGAATCTACTGTGCACCCAGAAGGCATGAGTGAGAGAGCTATGTGAGTGTCCTTCTGTTGACAAACATCCCACCTTCACAGGTGGCAGAGGGTGGTGATGTGCTCTGAAGAAGGACACCTGCCAAGGGGCCCAGGCCTCTTGCGGTTCCAAAGCTGGGTTGGGAACACCTGTCACTGCCCAGTCTGGCGGGGCCTCTGCTCCCTAGAGAGACAGCACAGCTGCGGGCTGGGACCTGTATTGATCAACTGTTCCCCTGATGACTATCCAGTCTGCAGAGATGCTGAGCTCCTGACCTGCCTGCTGTCACCTAGATCCCTGCCCCCACCCTGCCCTGGGAGCAGCCCCTAGTGGCGGTGTGGACACTGCCTTCACTGCTCAGCCTTCCCAGATCCCCTATCCGAGGCCTTGGCCAGCCCCTGTGCCATGGACCCAGTTAGCTCCCTGTTCCTCACAGAGGGATTCGCCAGGGCGAGACCCCTGTGGATGCTGGGTCCACTGCTGTTTCTGCTTGTTCCCAAGCGGTTGCCCTTCTCAGCCCATCCAGCTGCTCTTCTCCAGATGTCACGGCAGTGTTTCCACAATGATGACACTGGCAATTCTACCTACAGAGATTTTAGAAAATTGTCTACTATGACCTGGAAATGCAGTAAAACAAGCGTAGAAGCTCTGGGTCTGCTTCTGGATTGTCTGTGTCTGTTTATAAAAGTGTAATCTACCAAATTGCTATAAATTATAGAAAGGGTAAGAGAGAAGAGCAAAAGTTTCCCTGGATCTCTAAAGAAAACATTAAAGAACCAATTACACTCATTTTTCATCAGGGCCTAATAAATTACAATGAAAGTGAAAGTGGTAGTTGCTCAGTCGAGTCCGACTCTTTGAGACCCCGTGGACTGTAGCCCACCAGGCTCCTCTGTCTATGGAATTCTCCAGGCAAGAATAATGGAGTGGGTTGCCATTCCCTTCTCCAGGGGATCTTCCCAACCCAAGGATGGAACCCTGGTCTCACTGCATTGCAGGCAGATTCTTTATCAACTGAGCCACCAGGGAAACCCTCAATATCCCATAGTTATAATCTGCTTCATCCCCTTATACAAGCAACAGTGTTAGAATAACACTATCAGTAACATTGCTACCAATATGCTATTGAAAGCAAGAATTTGTTTCTGCATTTTTGCTCTCCATTCTTCCTCTATCAATAAAGAGCTGTGTACATCTATTTTGTCAGAGTGGATTTCTTTGGAAGGAATGATGCTAAAGCTGAAACTCCAGTACTTTGGCCACCTCATGGGAAGAGTTGATTCACTGGAAAAGACTCTGATGCTGGGAGGGATTGGGGGCAGAAAGAAAAGGGGACGACAGAGGATGCAATGGCTGGATGGCATCACTGACTTGATGGATGTGAATCTGAGTGAACTCCAGGAGTTGGTGATGGACAGGGAGGCCTGGTGTCGCAAAGAGTCGGACATGACTGAGCGACTGAACTGAACTGAACTGATACCATTACATACCATTCTCTCTCTTTTAACCTGAAAATGGTCTTAATTCAAATAACACTATGACTTTGATGTTCACCTCTTATTTTTATAGCAATATCTCTCCCTTGTCATTCTGACGGTCTGAAGCTTGTTTTTTGGAAGAAATCACGGAAACTAAATTCTCTGAATTCCTGCATGTTGATAACAGTTGTCTATGATCTTTATATTTGAAATTCACTTTTGCTGCATGTCAAGTCCTAGGCTCATATTTTCTTTCCTCACAAAATCTTAAGTATGTGTACATATTCTTTGCTGGCATAAAGCTCACAGTCTGAAAGTGAAAGTGTTAGTCCCTCAGTTGTATCTTTCCCACCTAGGGATTGAACCTGGGTCTTCTGCATTGCAGGCAGATTTTTTTTTACCATCTGAGACACAGGGAAGCTGGATAAACTAAATCCTATTCCTTCATAAGTCACTTGCTGTTTTTGCCTGGATGCACAAAGATATTTCCTTTTTATTTTTATTTAAAACTCAGTAGTTTTACTAGAATATGTCTTGGTGGTGTGCATTCTGAATTGATACTCTGGTATGCAGTGTTTCCCTTCCTTATATTTCAAGTATGTAGATTTCATATTTCAGGAACATTTGTTTCCTTGAATTGCAGGTTTTAGAACTGTTATCTCATGTCACTTTTATCTTCTGGGACTCCTGTTATCTGCTGGATGCTTTTGGCTGTCCCCAGTATTTGTTCTCTCTCAAACTTATTTGCCTTTCTTCATTTAAAAAAAAATTTTTAAATGATTTTCTTCTTTTCAGTTTCCATTTCTCCTAAGGTATTGTTGGTTATGTTTAGTTCCTCTCATTCCTTTAGACTTTTTCTTTTATTTCTATTTCTTCCTAATTTTGATTCACATTTCTCTCACTCTGTAAATGTCTTTAGTTTGTTCTGAAATAGTAGGTGACAGCTTTGGTCTGTTTTGTGGGCATACCCCTGTGGTATGCTTTCATTGTCTGCAAGAATGTTACTCTACTTCTTGTTCTTTTTTTTTTTTCCTGATAACTTTGCTGACTTTTGACCTCACTTCTTTGCTGACGCTCATTCCTGAATTGACGTCAACTGTCGCAATGCCTTCAGTTGCTGTCATCGTCGGGCTAACGTGTGAGGGCTTGCCTTCTGCAAGTCCCTCGTGCCCAATGTTATCGGCATGTCTTCCTTACTGTCTGTCTCTCCTCCATGTCCTGCAAGTGCTCATTCCCCTAGGGGGTCCCCCTCCATGTGGGGTCTTGTCCTGGAAGAAACATTGCTCCAGCCCCTTAGGCCTCGAAGAGGAAAAACCCCTCCTGTCTTCAGCTGCTGTTCCCTGCTGTTCTGCTGCTTTCCCCAGAAAGCTGTCCAACTTTCTGGGGAAACTGATGCTGGCTCCCTGTCTTCAGATCACCAGGTTCCTCACTGCTCCTGTTTCTACCTGCACACACACTGATGTCACCTAGGCTGCAGCGCTCTGTGGTTAATCCTCACTCCCCTTACGTCTAGGGGTCAATGGGGACAGCTTGTCAGACTGTTTTCCCATGAGCTCTGTCTGTGGGTTTTGAATCTGCTACCTACTCATTTAGTTCATAGAGCCTAATGAATAAATGAGATGAGACGGTGAGATAGCATCATTGACTCAACAGACATGAATTTGAGCAAACACTGGGAGATAGTGAAGGAAAGAGGAGCCTGGTGTGCTGTAGTCCATGGGGCTGCAAAGAGTTGGATATAACTTAGCCACTGAACAATAACAATCACCTGACATCCATTCCAAATCCAAATTTCCCAATCTTTTATTACTTTTTTTTTTTTTTTGCTATACAGTGCGGGTGGAACGTGGGATCTTAATTCCCTGATCAGGGATCAAAGCTATGCCTCCTGAAGTGGAAGTGTGGAGTCCTAACCTCTGGGCCTCCAGGGAAGTCCCCAAATCACACACACACACACAAAAAGCTAGTTTGTTCCACACACGACCCAACCCAGGCCATGATCTGCTTTGGCTGCCTTGTTTCCTGTCTTATTTGCAAAGACAGATCCTCCTCCCTTCTGCTGTGATGCTACTTGTTCGTGGAATAAAGAGAGTGGGCCGTCTGCTCTGTACACTCACCACACCCCGGGTTCACTGCTCACTTGCTGCTGTGTGACATAACAGTTCTGTTTGGTCCCTGTATTTCCTTAGGCTTGTAGTTCCAGGCTTGGCCAGATTTCATATTTTCCCCTTTCTTTCTCAGAGAGAATACTTTGGGGTGACTGATGTCTACCTCCTAATTGCATCATGAGGAGTCCGGTTGTGTTGGTGTTCTGGAGATGTTGAATTGTTCATCTGGGCATATTTGGAAATACTACAAAATTAATAATACCACTTACTGCTTACATATACCAGGCATCTTGCTAACTGCTTTCTCTGTGATTTCTCATATTACATCTCAGTACATTCACTGTGTTCAGATTTGGAAATCGGCCCAGACTTGGTTGTTTGGAAGATTCTGAATCACTGCTCTGAGCTTGTTTGCTTGACATAGTGATGGTTGCTCTTGATTTACAGGGTCATTTTGCGGATTATTTGAAGTCATGACGTGTGAGCATTTTGACAAAGGAGAACATGCCAGTTTTATTGTTATAAAAAATTTAAGAAAGGAAACCCCAGATAAACAGTGACTGTGATGTCTGTCTCACTTGTTCCACATCTGTTTCTTGAAAGCGCTGAGCCACGCAGAACAGGCAGAAAGCTGCCGGATGCCAAAGCCGAGGGGAAGCCCGGGAGCCGCGGGGGTTTCGCAGCCAGTCCAGCGCCGGGCGCAGCCTCGTGCGCCAGAAGCCCAGGTCCTCCCGCGCACCCCGCCCCCGCGCCTCT
>SJYE01001344.1:159094-170226 GCA_006408755.1 Eudorcas thomsonii | reverse complement strand
GGCTCAGGATTTTCTTATCTGATTGTAGCATCTTCAGAGTTTCTGTTTGGAATGTGTGTCTGTTGTTGTTTAGTTGCTCAGTGGTGTCCAACTTGTTGCCACCCCATGGACTGTAAGCCCACCAGGCTCCTCTGTCTATGGGGATTCTCCAAGCAAAAATACTGGAGTGGGTTGCCAAATTCTCCTCCAGGGGATCTTCCTGACCCACAGATGGAACTCGCATCTGCTACGGCTCCTGCATTGCAGGCAGATACTTTATTGCTAATCCAAAATATATCTTATGCACAGTAAACCCACTTTAAATATGATGATCCATAACAAGTGAAAAAGATGGAGAAGCCCAAACAAGCATTCATCTTTTACTAATTAATAATAAGAAAAAAAAAAAACTTCATTTGGTTTGGCCTTAATTTATTTTATGACACTCTTTCTTAACTCATAATTTCTCTTTAATATCATCTTGTTTCATGTAAATAATTTTAATATTTCTTACAGACCAGATATCTGCTGANTTCCCCAATGTTTCGTTCATGTAAGAATATCTCCTTCTCCGTTATACTTGAAGGATGATTTTCCTGGACATACAAGTTAAGTTTAGTAGTTTTTTTTTTCTTTTTTTTCCAAGAAACTTTAAATTTATGAACATGTTGTTAAAGTACCAGGACTTTAGCATGCATAACCACAACCACAGCCTCATTCTAGAATACTTTCATCACCACAGTGTGTAACACTCCAGTTGGCAGATATTTTCATTTTCCCCCTCTTCTGGGCCCTGGATCCACTACTCGATAGTCTGTCTTTAGAGAATTACCTAATCTGGGACATATTCACTTACATGAATGGAATAATGCAATATACAGCCTTTGGTGCCTGATTTCTTTTAATTAACATAATCATTTCAGAGCTCTAGCATGTTATAGCTTATATTGGAACGCCATTCATTTGCTGGCCAAATAATGTTGCATTGCATGTTTTATTTATTCTATCACCAGTTGATGGACATTTGAGTCATTTCAACATTTTTATGTTTTAAATTTATTTCTTTTTAATCTTTTTTAATTTAATAATTTTAAATTTGATAATTTAATAGCTTTTAAATAAAACATGAATAAATTTTTAATGTAATGGCTATATATTTTTGTTGTTTTCTCTCAAATTTCAGCATGAATCAGCCATGGGTATACATATATATCCTCCCTCTTGGACCTCTGTTGCATCTTCCTGTCCATCCCACCCCCTTAGGTTGGTACAGAGCCCTTGTTTGAGTTTCCTGAGACATACAGCGAATTCCTGTTGGTTTTCTGTTTTATATATGGTAATGTAAGTTTCCATGTTACTATCTCTCTCTTTCTCCCCTCTCCCCATGTCCATTATTCTGTTCTCTATGTCAGTTTCTCACTTGAAGCCATGCAAATAAATGCTTCAGTACCATCTTTCTAGATTCCTTATGAATGCATTAATATACAATATATATCTTTTGCTTTCTGACTAACTTTAATTTGTAATAGGCTCTAGATTCATCCACTTCATTAGAACTGACTCAAAGGTGTTCCTTTTTATGGCTGAGTAATACTTTATTGAAAACTGACCTTTTCCTGTCCTGTGGTCAGTGTTTGTTCCAATCCAAAAAAAGGGCAATGCCAAAGAATGTTCAAACTTCTACACAACTGCACTCATCTCACAAGCCGGCAGAGCAATGTTCAAAATTCTTCAAGCAAGGCTTCAACAATATGTGAACCTGGAATTTCCAGATGTTCGAGCTGGATTTATAAAAGCTAGAGAATGAGAGATCAAACTGCCAACATTTATGGGAATATTGATAAAGCAATGGTATGGGGAGGGAGGAGGGAGGGCGGTTCAGGATGGGGAACATGTGTATGCCTGTGGGGAATTCATGTTGATATATGGCAAAAACAATAAAATATTATAAGGTAAATAACCTTAAATTAAAATAAGAAAAATGTATATATATTTATTTATTTATTGTTATTTATTTATTTATTTTTACTTTACAAAACTGTATCGGTTTTGCCATGCATTGACATGAATCCACCATGACTGTACATGAGTTCCCAACTCTGAACCCCCCTCCCACAGCCGCCACATATCAACTCTCTGGGCCATCCCAATGCACCAGCTCCAAGCATCCTATATCCTGCATCGAACCCAGACTAACGATTCATTTCTTACATGATAGCATACATGTCTCAATGTCATCCTCCCAAATCATCCCATCCTCTCCTTCTCCCACAGAATCCAAAAGTCTGTTCTTTGCATCTGTGTCTCTTTTGCTATCTCGCATACAGGGTTATCCTTACTAAACTTCATATATATTTGTTAGTATACTGTATTGGTGTTTTTATTTCTGGCTTACTTCACTCTGTATAATTGGCTCCATTTTCATCCACCTCATTAGAACTGATTCGAATGTATTGTTTTAATGGCTGACTAATACTCCATAGTGTATATATACACCCCTTCTTTCTAATCCATTGTCTGCTGATGGACATCTAGGTTGCTTCCATGTCCTGGGTATTATAAACAGTGCTGTGATAAACATTGGATTACATGTGTCTTTCTCAATTCTGGTTTCCTTGGTGTGTATGCCCAGCAGTGGGAATGCTGGGTTGTAAGGCAGTTCTACTTGCAGTTTTTTTTAAAGGAATTTCCACACTGTTCTCCATAGTGGCTGTACTAGTTTGCATTCTCACCAACAGTGTAAGAGAGTTCCCTTTTCTCCACACTCTCTCCAGCATTTATTGTTTGTAGACTTTTGGATCACAGCCATTCTGACTGGTGTGTAATGCTACCTCATTGTGATCTTGATCTGCATTTCTCTGATAATGAGTGATGTTGAGCATCTTTTCATGTATTTGTTAGCCATCCATATGTCTTCTATGGAGAAATGTCTTTTTAGTTATTTGGCCTAAAAAAAGAAAATAAAAAGCAAGGGAATTCCAGAAAAATACATTTATTCTGCTTTATTGATTAGGCCAATGCCTTTGACTGTGTTCAGATCAATTGCTCAGTCATGTCCAACTCTTTTTCATCCTGTAGAATGCAACACACCAGGATCAGTGCACACTGTGGAAAATTCTTCAAGAGATCTAATGCCTGATGATCTGAGGTGGAGCTGATGTCATAATAGAAATAATACTGCACAGTAAATGTAATGCATTTGAATCATCGCACCAATGAAACCGTGCCTGGCACCACAAAAGTTTGTGACTGCTGCTCTAAACATTTTCTTGGGGTGGAATGTTTCTCCCTGTTTTTAAGTATTCTTACACCTTCACAGCTGTGGAGACTTATGTTGAATAAATCACTTTACTGCCCACTGGGTCTGAGTGTATTTTTTCTGCCAGAATTAATCCTCTATTGTTTCACATGTTAATGAAATATTTTCTTTCTTTCAACAAATCAGGCTCATCTCTGTTGAACAGTCAGACTTCATTTAAAGAAACAAATATCATAAACTGTATAAGTGAAGGAAACCTATCACACAGAATTGCCTACTGCATGATTTCTTTCTTGAAAATCAGGCAGAAATGTTTGGGGAGGATGCATTCTGATATTAGCAAATATAAAGATAAATAGGGAAGTGGAGATAATGTATGTATTTCTTCACTGAATGTGAGTATGGGCCTCTTGATAATTCCTTGAGTTCTCCACTTGGATGATTATGTGCTGTATTCTATTAATGTGTGTCTGATTCTTCACAATACAGATAGCTTTCAAAACTCCTTAGCCCCTCTAATCCTCAGAATGTCTCTTACTCTCTGAGCATCTAGATTTCCAGTTTTAGTCGCATGCCTGATGACATTACACATACTGTTTCTTCATATGCTCTTAGTGTTTGATATATTGTGAGTATCTTCCTCTGGTTGGTCATATTTTCTTTTAATGGCAACTAGAATGGCCGTAATCTAAAGGATTAAACGTACCAAAGTGTTGGAAAGGATAGAAAGTGGAGCCTTCATACATGGCTGGCGAGGATGTAAAATGATATAGCCCTTTTGGGAAACAGTTTTGGACTTTCTAAGACGTGAAACACACATTTGCTGTATGACCCACTCTATCCAAGTTCTGAAAAAAATTTGAGCTAAAAAAAGATGTGGAGGAGATAGGCTAAAATATTGTGTGCTCAGTCTCTCAGTCTTTTCTGATTCTTTTGTGATCCCATAGACTGTAGTCTGCCAGGCTCCTCTCTCCATGGGATGCTCCAAGCAAGAATAGTGGAGTGGGTCACCATGCCTTCCTCCAGGGGATCTTCCCGACCCAGGGATCAATCCCACATATCTCATGTCTCCAGCCTTGCAGGCAGATTGTTTTTACTGCTGAGTCATCCGGAAAGCTGTATATACACACACACACACAGAAAGGACACAATGTACACACATAGGACTATCATTCATGACAAAGAAGAAATACTTCCATTTGAGACTACATGGATGGATGTTCAGAGCAATAGGGTAAGTGAAATAAATTGGATGGACAAAGACATCTACAATGGATGAAGGGGGCTAAAAGTACACACTTTCTGTTATAAAACACCAGTCGTACTGAGAGAAAATATTCAGAAGTGATGGGACCAACAAGGATTTCATTTCCAAATATATACAAGTATCTCATACAACTCAACAATGACAACAACAAAAGATACAACATAATTGAAAAAAGGGCAGAAGAAGACATGGACAGATGGTCAACGGCGACATGTGAATATTCTAGAATACTTTTAATCCAGAAGGAGCATATTAGATGCAGACTATTATAACAGAAGCAGAAGATATGAAGAAGAGGTGGCAAGAATGTAGAGGAATACAGAAGAACTGTACAAAAAATATCTTCACCACACAGATAATCATGATGCTGTGATCACTCGCCTAGAGCCAGACATCCTGTATTTGAAGTCAAGTTGGCCTTAGAAAGCATCACTATGAAAAAAGCTAGTGGAGGTGGTGGAATTCCAGTTGAGCTATTTATATCCTGAAAGGTGATGCTGTGAAAGTGCTGCACTCAATCTGCCAGCAAATTTGGGCAACTCAGCAGTGGCCACAGGACTGGAAAAGGTCAGTGTTCATTCCAACCCCAAAGAAAGGCAATGACAAAGAATGCTCAGCCTACTGCACAACTGCACTCATACTACACTCTAGTAAAGTAATGCTCAAATTTCTCCAAGCCAGGCTTCAGCAATATGTGAACCATGAACTTCAGATGCTCAAGCTGGTTTTAGAAAAGGCAGAGGAATCAGAGATCAAATTGCCAACATCCGCTGGATCATGGAAAAAGCAAGAGAGTTCCAGAAAAAAAAAAATTCTGCTTTATTGCCTATGCCTTTGACTGTGTGGATCACAATAAACTCTGGAAAATTCTGAAAGAGATGGAATTACCAGACCACCTTACCTGCCTCTTGAGAAACCTGTCTGCAGGTCAGCAAGTAACATTTAGAAGTGGACACGGGACAACAGACTGGTTCCAAATAGGAAAAGGAGTATGTCAAGGCTGTATATTGTCACCATACTTATTTAACTTATATGCAGAGTACATCATGAGAAACGATGGGCTGGAAGAAGCACAAGCTGGAATCAAGATTTCCAGGAGAAATATCAATAACCTCAGTTATACAGATGACACCACACTTATGGCAGAAAGTGAAGAGGAACTAATAAGCCTCTTGATAACTGTGAAAGAGGAGAGTGAAAAAGTTGGCTTAAAGCTCAACATTCAGAAAATGAAGAGCATGGCATCTGGTCCCATCACTTCATGGAAATAGATGGGGAAACAGTGGATACAGTGTCAGACTTTATTTTGGGGGGCTCCAAAATCACTGCAGATGGTGATTGCAGCCATGAATTTAAAAGATGCTTACTACTTATAAGGAAGGTTATGATCAACCTAGACAGCATAAAAAGTCAAAGAAATTACTTTGCCAACAAAGGTCCATCTAGTCAAGGCTATGGTTTTTCCGGAGGTCATGCATGGATGTGAGAGTTGGACTGGGAAAAAAGGTGAGCACCGAAGAATCGATGTTTTTGAACTGTGGTGCTGGAGAAGAAGCTTGAGAGTCCCTGGGATCTCAGGGAATGTTTAACAGGAGGATTCCTACGTGCTTTTCTCACAAAAGTTTTATTTCTTTTGAAGCAGAAGAGCACACTGCTCCCAGCAACTGGGGTCATTGTATGAGACAGGTTTGAATCACCTTTAGTAAACATTCACTTTATGACAAAACTACTTCATCTCGATCCCCTTTCTTGAGATATAGATTGTCTCCTGACCTCGTGACCATAATCATCCCTTGATCCCTTGGTCATGGTTACTGTACATTTGGTTTTCTGATCTTTATCATTGACAAAAGAAACTTCTTGTACTACAGCCTATATATACTCCCAGAAAAATCATTAAAGCACCTTTGGTTCATCAGACTTGAGTCACCCTGTCTTTCTTTCTTTTTCTCTTTCTCTCTTCAGCTGATCCCCTGCAGCACAGAGACAGTCTTGCTCACTTTCCTGTCCGGGCTTCTAAGACTATCTCGAGAAGGCAATCTGTGCCTTCACCCCCTCCAGAGGGCTCCCAATGCCTTTGTGAGAGAGGCAAGTCTTGTGTCAAGGATTTTATTGGTTTTCTGTATAAACCAGGAGTATCAGCCTCTTTCTCTCTTTCACTTTCTTGTCATCACCTCCGGACCACCAGGTCCTGGTCCATTAAAGGACCACAACATTTGGACTGCAAAGAGATAATATGGTCCAGTCCATTCTAAAGGAAATCAGTCCTGGGTGTTCACTGGAAGGACTGACGCTAAAGCTGAAATTCNTCCAGAGGGCTCCCAATGCCTTTGTGAGAGAGGCAAGTCTTGTGTCAAGGACTTTATTGGTTTTCTGTATAAACCAGGAGTATCAGCCTCTTTCTCTCTTTCACTTTCTTGTCATCACCTCCGGACCACCAGGTCCTGGTCCATTAAAGGACCACAACATTTGGACTGCAAAGAGATAATATGGTCCAGTCCATTCTAAAGGAAATCAGTCCTGGGTGTTCATTGGAAGTACTGACGCTAAAGCTGAAACTCCATTACTTTGGCAACTTCATGTAAAGAGTTGACTCATTGTAAAAGACTCCGATGTGGGGAGGGATTGGGGGCAGGAGGAGAAGGGGATGACAGAGGATGAGGTGGCTGGATGGGATACCCAACTTGATGAACATGACTTTGAGTGAACTCTGGGAATTGGTGATGGACAGGGAGGCCTGGTGTACTGTGATTTATAGGGTCGCAAACAGTCGGACACTCCTGAGCTACTGAACTGAACTGAACATAGGAAGGGGCCGTATAGATCTTGAGAAGTACAAGTCAGATCAAGTAACTATCTGAAAATGAACTGACCCCACATTGTCCACAGCAACACCAGAGAAAGTCTTAGATATATTTTCACTATTGTCATTATTTAATTAAAAAATTATGTACTTAAATCCTGCATTCAGTTCAGTTCAGTCACTAAGTTGTGTCCGACTCTTTGCGACCCCATGAATCTCAGCATGCCAGGCCTTCCTGTTCATCACCATCTCCAGGAGTTCACTCAGACTCACGTCCATCGAGTCCATGATTCCATCCAGCCATCTCATTCCCGGTCGTCCCGTTCTCCTACATCCCCCATTCCCTCCCAGCATCAGAGTATTTTCCAATGAGTCAACTCTTCTCATGAAGTGGCCAAAGTACTGGAGTTAAAGCTTTAGCATCATTCCTTCCAAAGAAATCCCAGGGTTGATCTCCTTCATAGTGGACTCGTTTGATCTCTTTGCAGTCCAAAGGACTCTCAGGAGTCTTCGCCAACACCGCAGTTCAAAAGCATCAATTCTTCAGCGCTCAACCTTCTTCACAGTCCACCTCTCACATCCATACATGACCACAGGAGCAACCATAGCCTTGACTAGGCGGACATTATTCGGCAAAGTAATGTATCTGCTTTTGAATATGCTATCTAGGTTGGTCATAACTTTTCTTCCAAGGGGTAAGCCTCTTTTAATTTCATGGCTGCAGTCACCATCTGCAGTGATTTTGGAACCCCAAAAAATTAAGTCTGACACCGTTTCCACTGTTTCTCCATCTATTTCCCATGAAGTGATGGGACCAGATGTCATGATCTTCGTTTTCTAAATGTTGAGCTTTAAGCCAACTTTTTCATTCTCCTCCTTTCACTTTCATCAAGAGGATTTTTAGCTTTTCTTCATTTTCTGCCATAAGGGTAGTGTCATCTGCATATCTGAGATTATTGATATTTCTCCTGGCAGTCTTGATTCCAGCTTGTGTTTCTTTCAGTCCAGCGTTTCTCATGATGTACTGTGCATATAAGTTAAACAAGCAGGGTGACAGTATACAGCCTTGACGTACTCCTTTTCCTATTTGGAACCGGTCTGTTGTTCCATGTCTACTTCTAACTGTTATTTCCTGACCTGCATAGAGATTTCTCAAGAGGCAGGTCAAGTGGTCTGGTATTCCCATCTCTTTAAGAATTTTCCAGAGTTTGTTATGGTCCACACAGTCAAAGGCTTTGGCATAGTCAATAAAGCAGAAGTAGATGTTTTTCTGGAACTCTCTTGCTTTTTCGATGATCCAGCGGATGTTGGCAATTTGATCTCTGGTTCCTTTGCCTTTTCTGAAACCAGCTTGAACATCAGGGAGTTCACGGTTCATGTATTCCTGAAGCCTGGCTTGGAGAATTTTGAGCATTACTTTACTAGCATGTGAGATGAGTGCAATTGTGCGGTAGTTTGAGCATTGTTTGGCATTGCCTTTCTTTGGAATCGGAATGAAAGCTGACCTTTTCCAGCCCTGTGGCCACTGCTGAGTTTTCCAAATTTGCTGGCAGATTGAGTGCAGCACTTTCACAGCATCATCTTTCAGGATCCAAAACAGCTGAACTGGAATTCCATCACCTCCACTAGCTTTGTCCATAGTGATGCTTTCTAAGGCCCACTTGACTTCACATTCCAAGATGTCTGGCTCTAGATTAGGGATCACATCATCATGATTATCTAGGTGGTGAAGATCTCTTTTTTACAGTTGTTCCATGTATTCTTGCCACCTCATCTTAATATTTTCTGCTTCTGTTAAGTCCATACCATTTCTGTCCTTTATTAAGCGCATCTTTGTGTGAAATGTTCCCTTGGTGTCTCTGATTTTCTTGAAGATATCTCTAGTCTTTTCCATTCTGTTGTTCCTTTAATTTTCACTTCTATTACCTACTGTTACTTTGCAAAGAAATACCCCATTTTTTTAAGCAAACTTCATATATATATATATATATATATATATATAATTTTTGTGTCTTTTTTCTTTAATATTTTATTTTGAAAAGCCAACCTCTACTCTAGATTTTTAATCTTTGCTTTTTGGCATTTATTATCAATTTTGTACATTTAAGAATCCAATCTTTAGTACCCGTTTTTACTTCGGAGCAGGCTTAAAGGCTTGACTGCTTTCTCCCCTTTTGGACTCTCCTTTTCCTCCACAAAGTCGCCTCTATCTCCCCCCTCCTCCTTTTCTTCTCTACTCAACTCTGTGAACCTCTTTGTGTGCTCCAGACGGTGAGAAGACTCAGGGAACTGATTACTGGCTGAATCTGTCTCTCTTCTTTTGATCCCCTGCTTTACCTTCCTGGCTCCCTCTTCTCCTTCCTCTCTCTTCTCTTCTCTGTATAATTCCGTTAACATCTATGAGTGGTCAAGACTCAGAAAGCTTGCTCTCTCCTCTTTTCATTCCACCTCATCTCATATGGGTAAACTCTAACTCCCCCCTCCCTCTTCTCTTCTCCATGTAACTCTGGGAACCTCTCTGGATGTCCCTCAAGGTGGAGACACTCTTCATCTTTAACCAAAATATTCTATCAATGGTGCTGTATAGATGGAGAAGCCCTGAGGCTACTGTAAAAAAAAATTAAGACTGAAAACCAGAGGCAGGAGCCTTAAATACAAATCCTGAGAACACCAGAGAACTCCTGATTCCAGGGAACATTAATTGACAGGAGCTTATCAAATGCCTCCATACCTACACTGAAACCAAGCACCACCCAAGGGCCAACAAGTTCCAGAGCAAGACATACCATGCAAATTCTCTAGCAACACAGGAACATAGCCCTCAGCTTCAATATACAGGCTGTCCAAAGTAACACCATACCCACTGACATTTCATAACTCATTACTGGACACTTCATTACACTCCAGAGAGAAGAAATCCAGCTCCACCCACTAGAACACCGACACAAGTTTATCTAACCAGGAATCCTTGACAAGCCACCCATTCAATCCGACCCACAGTGAGGAAACTCCATGATAAAGAAAACTCCACAAACTGCCAGAATACAGAAAGGCCACCCCAAGTACAGCAAGGTAAACAACATGAAGAGGCAGAGTAATACCCAGCACATAAAGGAACAACATAAATGCTCACCAAACCAAACCAAACAGGAAGAGATAGGGAATCTACCAGATAAAGAATTCCAAATAAATAGTGATAATAATGATAGTGAAAATGATCCAAAATCTTGAAAACAAATTGGAGTTACAGATAAATAGCCTGGAGACAAGGACTGAGAAGATGCAAGAAAGGTTTAGCAAGGACCTAGAAGAAATAAAAAAGAGTCAGTATAATGAATAGTGCAATAAATGAGATCAAAAACACTCTGGATTGAACCAACAGTAGAATAATGGAGGCAGAAGATAAGATAAGTGATGTAGAAGATAGAACGGTAGAAAGAAATGAAACAAGGAAGAAAAAAGAAAAACAAATTAAAAGAAATGAGGACAATCTCAGAGACTTCTGAGAGAATGTCAAATGCCCCAACATTTAAATCATAGGAATCCCAGAAGAAGAAGACAGAAAGAAAGATCATGAGAAAATACTTGAGGAGATAATAGTTGAAAACTTCCATAAAATGGGGAAGGAAACAATCACCCAAGTCCAAGAAACCCAGAGAGTCCCAAACAGGATAAACCCAAGGCAAAACACCCCAAGACACATATCACTCAAATTAACAAAGATCAAACACAAAGAACAGATATTAAAGCAGCATGGGAAAAACAACAAATAACACACAAGGGGATTCCGATAATGATAACAGCTGATCTTTCAATAGAACCTG
>SJYE01001344.1:96610-143248 GCA_006408755.1 Eudorcas thomsonii | reverse complement strand
TTTTTTGGGGCTCCAAAATCACTGCAGATGGTGAATGCAGCCATGAAATTTAAAGATGCTTACTCCTTGAAGAAATGTTATGACCACCCTACACAGCATATTGAAAAGCAGAGACATTACTTGGCCAACAAAGGTTCATCCAGTCAAAGTTATGGTTTTTCCATTAGTGATTTATGCACGTGAGAGTTGGACCACAAAGAAAGCTGAGTGCCGAAGAATTGAGGCTTTTGAACTGTGGTGCTGAAGAAGACTCTTGAGAGTCCCTTGGACTGCAGGGAGATTCAACCAGTCCCTCCTAAAGGATGCCAGTCGTGGGTGTTCATTGGAAGGACTGATGCTAAAGCTGAAACTCCAATACTTTGGCCCCCTGATGCGAAGAGCTCACTTATTGGAAAATACCCTGATGTATGGAAAGATTGAGGGCAGGGGGAAAAGGAGACAACAGAGAATGAGATGGTTGGATGGCATCACCAACTCAATGGACATGAGTTTGAGTAAATTCCAGGAGTCAGTGATGGACAGGGAGGTCCAGGATGCTGCAGTCCATGGGGTCACAAAGAGTCAGACACGACTGAGTGACTGAAGGAGAGCTGAACAAATGATAGCTATCCTAAGGAGAGCTGAGCTAAGGAAAGCCAAGGTAAGGAAAGCTAAGCTATGGAGAGCCGAGCTAATGATAGCTCTTCTAAGGAGGACTACACTAAGGAGAGCTAGGAGGGCTGAAACAAGAGCTTAAGTAGAGCTAGGAACAGCTGAGCTATGAGAAGCTATGCTACGGAAAGTTAAGCTAAGGAAAATTGCTCTAGTAAAACTGCACATTTCATGCAAAGATAGGATTGATAAATGATAGAAATGGTATAGACCTAACAGAAGCTGAAGATATTAAGAAGAGGTGGCAAGAATACACAGAACTGTACAAAAAAGATCTTCACGATGCAGATAATCGTGATGATGTGATCACTAATCTAGAGCCAGACATCTTGGAATGTGAAATGAAGTGGGCCTTAGAAAGTATCACTATGAACAAAGTTAGTGGAGGTGATGGAATTCCAGTGGAGCTGTTTCAAGTACTGAAAGATGATGCTGTGAAAGTACTGCACTCAATATGCCAGCAAATTTGGAAAACTCAGCTGTGGTCACAGGACCGGAAAAGTCAATTTTCATTCCAATCCCAAAGAAAGGCAATGCCAAAGAGTGCTCAAACTACTGCACAATTGTACTCATCTCACATGCTAGTAAAGCAATGCTCAAACTTATCCAAGCCAGGCTTCAGGAATATGTGAACCATGAACTCCCTGCCAACATCCACTGGATCATGGAAAAAGCAAGAGTTTCAGAAAAACATTTCTGCCTTATAGACTATGCCAAAATCTTTGACTGTGTGAATCACAATAAACTGTGGAAAATTCTGAAAGAGATGGGCATACCAGACCACCTACCCTGCCTTTTGAGAAATTTGTGTGCAGGTCAGGAAGCAACAGTTAGAACTGGACATGGAACAACAGACTGGTTCCAAATAGGAAAAGAAGTATTATCAAGGCTGTATGCTGTCACCCTGTATATTTAACTTATATGCAGAGAACATCATGAGAAATACTGGACTAGAGGAAACACAAGCTGGAATCAAGATTGCCAGGAGAGATATCAATAACCTCAGATATGCAGATGACACCACCCTTATGGCAGAAAGTGAAGAACTAAAGAGCCTGTTGATGAAACTGAAAGAGGAAAGTGAAAAAGTTGGTTTAAAGCTCAACATTCAGAAAACAAAGATCATGGCATCTGGTCCCATCACTTCACGGGAAACAAATGGGGAAACAGTGTCAGACTTTATTTTTGGTGGCTCCACAATCACTGCAGATGGTGACTGCAGCCATGAAAGTAGAAGATGCTTAGTCCTTGGAAGAAAAGTTATGACCAACCTAGATAGTATATTCATAAGCAGAGACATTACTTTGCCGACTAAGGTCCAACTAGTCAAGGCTATTGTTGTTTCTGTGGTCATGTATGGATGTGAGAGGTGGACTGTGAAGAAGGCTGAGTGCCGAAGAATTGATGCTTTTTAACTGTGGTGTTGGAGAAGACTCTTGAGAGTCCCTTGGACTGCAAGGAATCCAACCAGTCCATTCTAAAGGAGATCAGCTCAGGGATTCCTTTGGAAGGAATGATGCTAAAGCTGAAACTCCAGTACTTTGACCACTTCATGCAAAGCGTTGACTCCTTGAAAAAGACTCTGATGCTGGCAGGGATTGGAGGCAGGAGGAGAAGGGGACGACAGAGGATGAGATGGCTGGATGGCATTCACTGACTCAATGAAAACTGAGTCTGAGTGAACTCCAGGAGATGGTGATGGACAGGGAGACCTGGTGTGCTGCAATTCATGGGGTCGTGAAGATTCAGACACGACTCAGCAACTGAACTGAACTGAAGGAGAGCTAAGAAGGGCTGAGCTAAGGAGAGTGAGTGGACACCAGGTTTGGTGGTTTTTCTGACTTATTCTACTTTACAACCAAGTGTGACAAAAACTCTAAGACAACCATAACCATCCTAAAAGAGGAAGGAATTTAAAAAACCTTGCAGCGTGGAGGCTTTTCTCTGTAACCACAGCCTTCAAACTATTGTTGATGAACATCTGATATTCACAAGGCCACTGGACTCAACATGACCCCTACCCTTCAAAATGTCAGGGGTAATACATTTTTAAAAAAGTAATAAAAACAAACCAACAAACAAACAAACAAACAAACAAAAATGGAAACAGAACACACTTAGGAAGTAAACATCACAATGTGCTTTCAAAAAACAAAAGACCCATGAATAATGCTCAACTGGGTTTCTTATCAGAGATATGAAATCTTTAGGTTTCTGCCAAGTTACATAAACTCTGAGCACTGGAAAAGGCCAGCACTGACAATGGTCCAGACCTTTTTCATTAAGTTTTTATCATTATTTCCTACCATTAAAAAATTGTAACTTAATATTAGTACCCAAACAAAAGTGAAATAGACTTACACTCCTGGCAAGTACATTACGTTTAGCAAACGTTGTCAGTGGGTTAGAGGCCAAAAGGTGAAGGCTGGAATAAACTTATTCCCACAAATACCTATTCATAATCCACATGGACCTCCTGTATCAAGAGACATGTTCTCAACATTTTCTAAAAACATAGTTGTGACAATAACTGCAGCTGAATACTGCCAGATATCTGTGGAAGGGTAGGAGAATCTGTTTACCTGCAATAACTACAATAGTGTAAATAGTCTTAAATAAGAAACAAAATTTTCACTTAAAGAAAAAGCCTCGAAGGCCAGAGAGACAAAAGCTTTTGCTGTCTTCCAGTTTCTCATTTTACTTTCATTTACAACCAGGCCTAGAAGAACCACTGAGGTTTCTGTGGTTAGCAACAAGAGGAGGGAATGAGGAAGTGCAATTGCCTTGTGGACATTTTCTCGAACAGCAACATTAAACTAATTGCTGATGGGCACACTGTAACAGATACACACAGTTAACAAATTGCCAGCGCTCACGGAGCAGGGGTGGTGGATAAGTAAATACAGGGGAAGATAAAAGGAAGAGGATATGAATGGATAAACAGAATTCCATGTTTCTTTAAAAAGGAAATGACAGTTTCCAATTAGGTGTATTCTAAGAGATACAAACATTGAAGTTGCATGGGCACTATCATTTCTGCCTGAGTATGGAAAAAGGCCACTGTCAAAAGCTGGACATAGCATAAATAATAGAGTAACATTACTACAGTGGACGCTTTAGGGTACTGGTGGGATAGAAATGGTAAAAGCCATATGAGCATGACTAGAAAAATGCACTCCCATGAGAGAAAAACAAATAAATAAACAGGTAGAGACAGTATAATAAAACAGATCAACCCCTGGAATATTTCATAAATTAACAGACTTCCAACATCACACACAGCAAATCGCATCCCTTGGTACCATTCAGAACATTGCAAAGATGAAACTAAAAATAGCATACCAGGAGACAGCAATGGATAAACAAATGTGATACAGGTCTAGAGTGAGTTTTGAATCAAGGATTGAAATGTGAATGTATACCATGTTCAGAGATAGAGATAAATCCAGGGATCATCACACTGAGTTGAAGGAGGGTCGATTCAAAGAAACATCAGGGGATGCAATGTACAGAAGGGATAAAAAATTCCGGAGCAGTAAGAAGCCACACGAAAGTGCCATGGACACCCAACCTGACAAAAAATTTATGGGTAGCAGGGTACCCTGGTGGATGGGAGGGATACATTTNCTAGAGGAGAACATAGGCAAAACACTCTCCGACATAAATCACAGCAGGATCCTCTATGATTCAACTCCCAGTATACTGGAAATAAAAGCAAAAATAAACAAATGGGATCTAATTAAAATTAAAAGCTTCTGCACAACAAAGGAAACTATAACCAAAGTGAAAAGACAGCCTTCTGAATGGGAGAAAACAATAGCAAATGAAACAACTGACAAACAACTAATCTCAAGGATATATAAGCAACTTATGCAGCTGAACTCCAGAAAAATAAACGATCCAATCAAAAAATGGGCCAAAGAACTAAATAGGCATTTCACCAAAGAAGACAGACGGATGGCTAACAAACACATGAAAAGATGTTCAACATCAATCATTATCAGAGAAATGCAACTCAAGACCACAATGAGGTATCATTTCATTCCAGTCAGAATGGCTGCAATCCAAAAGTCTACACGCAATAAATGCTGGAGAGGATGTGGAGAAAACGGAACCCTCTTACACTGCTGGTGGGAATGCAAACTAGTACAGCCATTATGGAAAACAGTGTGGATATTCCTTAAAAAATTGCAAATAGAACTGCCAGCAATCCCACTGCTGGGCATACACACTGAGGAAATCAGAATTGAAAGAGACACATGTACCCCAATGTTCATTGCAGCACTGTTTATAATAGCCAGGACATGGAAGCAACCTAGATGTCCATCAGCAGATGAATGGATAAGAAAGCTGTGGTACATATGCACAATGAAGTACTACTCAGCCCTTAAAAAGAATAAATTTGACTCAGGTCTAATGAGATGGATGATATTGGAACCAATTATACAGAGTGAAGTAAGCCAGAAAGAAAAACACCAATACAGTATACTGACACATATATATGGAATTTAGAAGATAGTAATGACGACCCTATATGTGAGACAACAAAAGAGACACAGAGATATGGAACGGACTTTTGGACTCTGAGGGAGAGGAAAATGGGATGGTTTGGGAGAATGGTACTGAAACATGTATGCTTTCTTGTAAGGAACGAAGCACCAATCTATGTTCAGTGCAGGATGCAGGATGCATGGGGCTGGAGCACAGGATGATTCAGGTAGAGGAGGGGTGGGAGGTGGGAGGGGGCTTCGGCATTGGGAGACTGTGTTCACCTGTGGCTGTTTCATGTCAATGTATGGCAAAACAAATACAGTATTGTAATTAAAATAAATAAATTAATTAAGAAAAGAAAAAAGAAAAGAAGAAAAGAAACTAAAGAAAGTACATGGGGGCGGAGAGATGAGTGGATCAAAAATGGGATATGGCTTCAAGACGGAATATGACTCAGGCATTGAAACAAGGAAATACTGTCATTATCAGAGGTACCAATAAGTGTGATGATAATCAGAGTCAGTGAAGAATGGGCAGATTAGAGACAGGTCATAGGATTTCACTTTCAAATGGGACTGACCATATTGCTGGCAGTGAGTACTCAGACCGAGGGGAAATGGACACCCAGTGCTGGGAACTCCCTGATGCTTAGTGAAGGGGATGGGTGAGAGAAAAGCTTACATCAGAGGCTGAAATTCATCTATTCTCACAAATATGTTTCAAATACATAATAGTCTGGGAACAATGTAACAAGAGTGATGTACCACACACTTGCAGAAAGCAGGTCAGAGGAAATCAACACTGTTGAATACCTCTGTGTCTTGGTGTAAGAGAGCAAGAATCAGTACAGCCACAAATAGGCAACTCTACATTAGCTTAGTCAAACATGAAATATGAACTACAGTAAAACTGAGAAGAAAGGAGATACAAGCTTTCAGGTGTTGAGGGGAGAGTTGGTGTGGGGTCGGCTGCAGGCTTCCTCTAGCTCATGCTACTCTCATTTACAAGTGGAAATGCACTTACCTTTGAACATGCAGTTACCATAGTAACAAGAGGGGAACCTGTAGAAATGCTGCCACCTTGCGGCCGCTTTATGGAGCAGCATCCTGAAATTGTGGCCTGAGGGACACTGGCTATTCCAAGGCTGCTGGGCTCTAAATGACACCTACCTTTACGAAATGGCCAGGGATCCTACACCAAAATAAAAACCAGAACAAATCACATGATGAGGAATTAAACCTCAACTGGTAAATACTTAGTCAATGCTTAGAAAGAAGCCTCCGGAATGTGCCTCATTTGCTCTCTTATCAGCGATATGAAAGGTTAAACTGCAACACAATATCACTACTGAGAAAGGAAACAGGCGGCTCTCTAAAATTCTACAGATAAGGATAAATAGATCAATATTAGTGAAGGGGACCCTTGTATGCCATTGGTGGGAGGTAAGTGGTCAGAACCGTTATTAGCATGACTGTAAAGGGCCTTGGAATAACAAAACGAGACAGAGAATGTCACATAGCAGTTCCACTACCAGAGTCTTTGAGAAACCAACAGATCATTGAAAACACACCGCCAAACCCCCACCTCCACTAACGTGCACTGCAGAAGCATTTACAATGCCCAAGAGATGAAAAGAAAGAGAATCGTTGGGTGCAGACGAAAGGAGAAAAAGTGGGACATAGAGACGTAACCAAATATGACTCAGTCATTATGAAAATGCAAAAAATGCCATTTTCAGGGATACACAGAAATCTACAGAGAATCACAGTAAGTAAAGAAGGCTGGATTGAAGACATATCAAAATATATAACTTCCAGAGGGGATTGAAAAACGTACTGCTGGCTATGAGTACTCAAACAAAAGTGAAATGGACTTACACTCCTGGTAATAAAATCACAGTTAGCAAAGGGTATCAGAGACTGAGAGGCTGAAATGTGAAGACTGGAATACACTTATACTCACATCTAGGTATGCAATACATAATCTCCAAGGACCTCCTGTATCAAGACATGTACCTCACTGATTCTAAAAGATAGCTTGTCTATAACTATAGTTGAATATCTCCAGATATCTGTGGAAATGAAGGAGAAACTGTTTCCTGCAACAACTACAATGGTGCCAATAGTCTTAAATAAGAAATCAAGTTTGACTTAAAGAAAACCCTCAAAGAGAAAAGAGACAAGGAATTTGGTGAAGTCCTGTGTCTCCTACTTGCATTTGACCACCAGCCCAGAGATAACCTCAGAGGTTGCTATCACCATAGTAACAAGAGGAGGAAATGAAAAAATGGCACCGCCTTGTGAACACCTTTTCAAACAGCAAACTTAAAATCATTGCTGATTGCCACACTATTCACAAGGGTGCTGAGCTCTAACAGATACCCACCTTTAACAAACAGCCTGGGAACAAATGGGGGAAATAAGCAAAGGGAAACACAGGAGAAGATAACAGGAAAAGGATATGAACAGGTAAACACAATTCCGTGTTTCTTTAGAAAACCACATGACAATTTGCACATAGGATGAATGCTAAGAGATACCAACAAATATACAAAGACGTTATCACTACTGCCAGGGCATTTTAAAAGGCCACTGTCAAAAGCTGGACATGGCATCAGTGGTAGAGCAACACTGGTAGAGTGGACACTTTTGGGTACTGATAGGATGGTCCTGGTCTGAGGCACAATGATCATGACAAGAAAAGTGCATACCCATGAGAGAAAAACAAATAAATAAAGAAGTAGAGACAGTATGATAAATCAGGTCCTCTCCAGGAATATTTTAGAAATGAATAGACTTCAAACACCACACACCCCAATCCAGGTCCCGTGGCACCATTCACAACATTAAAGACATGAAAATAATGATAGGATGCCTGGACAGACGAATGGATAAAGAAATGTGATATAGGTCTGGAATGAATTTTAAATCAAGTATTGACATCTGAAAGTAGGCCGTCCTCACAAATAGAGATAAATCCAGAGATCATCACACTGAGTGAAGGAGGGTCGTTTCAAGACACATTTTGGGATGCAACAGAGAGGCGGAAATCAAAAATCCACAGCAGTGAGCAGCTACGCAAATGTGACATGGACACCCAACCTGAAAAAAAAAAAAAACTTATGGGTAGCAGGGTACCCTGGTGGATGGAAGGGATACATCTGGAGCTTGGCATTTGGTTCTTCCCAGAGATACATATAAAATAGAAAATCCATGTAAAGCTACTTCAGCAAAAGTGGTAGATGAAACACACTCTAACAACATATAGGTAAAAACAAGCACAGCTGAATACATCAATTGCTCTCAGTGCCATGGAGCAAGAATCTGGACACTTAAAAAATGCATCCTTGGCAATCATCTTAAATAGAATAGGAACTTTTACTTAAAATAAAATCCCGAAGTGAGCAGTCACCAGGGTTGGTGGCATCTTCTGGATCCTTCTACTCGAATGTACAACTAGGCCTGTCTAAAACTCTCAAGCAGTGCAGGACATCCTAAAAGAGGACAGAAAAAAGAAACCTTCCAGCGGGGAGGATTTTCTCTGCAACCACAGCATGAAAATAATTGCTGATGGACATCTGATATTCACAAGGCTGCTGGACTTGACATGACAACTATCTTAGAACACGTCAGGTGTCACACACCCAAAATTAAATGAATAAATAAACACACACAAACAAAGCAAAACTCAAACACTCTGAGGAAGAAACCATCAGCAGGTAAATGCAATTAAAGTGCTTACAAAAAGCAAAAAGCTGATGAATATTCCCCAGCACGGCTTCTTATCAGAGAACCAAAATCCAAACTGCCAAAAGACATCAACTCTGAGTAGTGGATAAGGCCATTTTGGAAAACGGACTGGACCAGAAAGGGTATTTTAACATTAGTCAGGGCGTCCTTGTGGAGTAGTGGGGGCATATCAGTGGAAGGAGCCTGGATAAGAATCACGGTCCATGTGCCGTTATAGGAAAAAAGAGACAGAAAGTTTGGCATGGCCTCTGTGCTTCTAGGAAAATTCAGAAATACACAGATTTTGAAAACTGCATGCAACAGAGCATGCACTGCAGCAGCATTCAAAATACCCAGGGTTGAAAGTGAAGAAAGTACTCAGGGATGGAGAGATGAATGTGATATCAAAGAATGTGATACAGGTCCACGATGGTATATGACTCAGGGACTGAAAAAAGGAAAAAAATGTCTTTGTAACAAGGAAATAATGTCATTGTCAGAGGAACAGATAAGTTTGGTGATAATCTGAATTAGTGAAGAAGGGCAGATTAGAGACATGTTATAGGATTTACCTTTTAAACCAATGACAATATTGCTGGCAGTGATTGCCATAAGCAAGGTAAAATGGACACTCATTCTGAAAACTCCCTGATGCTTAACAAAAGGTGTGGGTGAGAGAAAGGCTTACTTTGGAGGGCTGACATTCACGATTTCCTACAAATACCTGTCAAATACACAATCCACAGGGACGGATATAGAAAGAGTGGTGTACTATACACTTTCTGAGAGCAGGTCAGAGGAAATAAACACTGCCAAATGCCTCCGTATATCTGTGTAAGGGAGCAAGAATCAGTACAGATTCAACAAAGGTAACTCTGTAGATCAGCTTCATCAAACAAGAAATATGAAATGCAATCAAACTGAGAAGGAAGGAGACACAAGCTCCAGGAGTTAGTGATTGACAGGGAAGGAGGGCATGCTACAGTCCATAAGGTCCCAAAGAATCGGACACGACTGAGCAATTGAATTGAAGTGACTGATATATACTTATAAAATCCTAATACAGACTCAAAATGATGTCCTATCCCAAGAGTGGTGTACAACACTAATTTTAATAATACATGTGGGAAAATAACCACAGATGAATACCTCTATCTATGGTTAAAAGGATACAAGAATATATACATCTACATCAATAAGGCCATTTGGGTCAACATGCATGGACCGGGAGATGATCATACTAAGTGAAGGGAAGCACATAGAGAAAGACAAATACTAAACAATATCACTTAAATGTGGAATGTAAGATATAACACAAATGAACACATGTGTGAAACAGAAACACACTCATGTACATAGAGAACAGAGTTGTGTTTTCCAAGGCTGAGAGAATTGGGGGAGCAATGGAGTAAAATTGGGTTAAGATATATAAACTAGTGTCTATGGACTGAATTGACAAGTTCCTTCTCTAGAGTACAGGGAAATATATTCAGTATCCTACTATAAATCATAAAAAAAAATGGAGTTCCCTGGTAGTCCAGAAGTTAAGACTCCACACTTCCCTTACAGTGTATACAAGTTGAAATCCTGGTCACAGATCTAATACCCCATGCTGCACAGTGTAGCCAAAAACAAACAAATGAAAAAAAAAAAGATTAAATAAAATAATGCATGTGTGTATAACACCGTGTATATATACACATATATGTGCATAACTGAATCACTTTGCTGTAAATCAGACATTCACACAGCATTGTAAATCAACTGTAATTCAGTTAATAAGTAAGATGACTGGGAAAAGAAAATATTGCTCTATTTCATTGTACCTAAAGTTAATATCCAAAGAAAAGTTTTGTAAACAAACACAGCTCATTACTTAATGGCAGGCTTGCTGAAATACATAAGGAGACACACACTGATGCTTGCAATTTACCACAAAAGCCAACAAGGAAAAAAGATGGACTGTTGATTGGAAGGAGGGATGGACAAATGGATAGATAGCTGAAGCATTGTAAAATGGTTACAAAACCAGAACCCTATATATGCTGTCTACAAGAGACTCACCTCAAACCAAGGGACACATATGGAGTGAAAGTGAACGGCTAAAAAAAAGGTATTTCATGCAAATGGAGACCAAAAGAAAGCATAAATAACAATACTCATATCAGATAAAATAGACTGAAATAAAGGCCATGAAATGAGAAAATGAAGTCCACTACATAATGATCAAAGCATCAATCCAATAAGAATATATAACAATTATAAATATATATGCACCCAACATAGGAACACCTCAATACATAGGGCAAATGCTAACAAGTTTCAAAGGAGAAATTAACAGTTATATAATAATAGTGGGAGACTTTAATATCCCACTCACATATGGTTAGATCAACCAAGCAGAAAGTTAGCAAGGAAACACAAACTTTAAATGCTACAATGGACCAGTTAGACCTAATTGATATTTACAGGACACTTAACTACAAAATAATGAATTTCACTTTCTCTCAAATGCACATAGAACATTATCCAGGATGGATCACATCCTGGGCCATAAATTTAGCCTTGGTAATTTTATTTAAAAGTGAAATAATTTCAAGCATCTTTTCTGCTCACAATGCAGTAAGGTTAGATGCCAACCACGGGGGGGGGGACTATTAAAAATAGCAACATATTGAGGCTAAGCAACACACTTCTGAATAACCAAAAATAATAGAAGAAATCAGAAAAGAATAGAAATATGCATAAAAACAAATGAAAATGAAAACACGACAATCCAAAACCTATGGGATTCAGAAAAGCAGTGCTAAGGGCAAGTTTGATAAATACAAGCTTACCTCAAGAAACATCAAGAAATGGCCTAACTTTACACTGAAAGCAACAAGAAAAATAAGAAATGAAGAACCTTGGGGTTAGTAGAAGGAAATAAATCATAACAATTAGGGCAGAAATAAATGAAAAAAGAAAAGACCATAGCAAAAATCAGCAAAAGTAAAAGCTGATTCTTTGAAAAGATTAAAAAAAAAAAAAGACAAACCATTAACCAGACTCATCAAGAAACAAAAAGAGAGGAATTGAATCCACAAAATTAGAAATGAAAATGGGGAAATCACAACAGACAACACAGAAATACAAAGGATCATAAGAGACTACTATCAGCAACTATATGACAATCAAATAGATAACTTGGAAGAAATGGACAAATACTTAGAAAAGTATAACCTTCCAAAACTGAATCACGAGGAAGTAGATAAACTTAATGGACCCATCACTAGCATGGAAAACAAAACTGTAATCAAAACTCTTCCAACAACAACAAAAAAATCAGCTCAGGACCAGATGGCTTATTCACCCTCATGGCTAACCTGACCACCTGGAGAAAACAAGAGAGGGAGCACAGAACAGCATTGGTTTGGGGAAGAGTGTGAAGGGTGAAGGTGGATGGGAACAATGGCTTCAGCAGAAGGGGTGTGGGCAGAGAAGGGGTATGTGCCAGGCAAGGACAGGGGAGGGTGTCTTATGGGGTGGTGTCAATGGGCAAGAAGAGGTTGGGTGGGTTCATCTCACCTTGACACTTCTTTTGGCCATCAGTTGACAGGAGGTCTTCATCATTTCCTCCTGAGTATCTAGAGTCAGCTTTTCCATAACTGCTCTAGAGCCTTTAGGCTTCCCAGTCACCTTAGTCATTTACAAGACTTACAGTGGTCTGCTCCAGAGACCCTGAGCACCACTAGGTATACCCCTTCACAGGAGGCCACACCCTTATGCTTTTTGAGGTCAGCAAGTCACTTCCTCAGCCAATGGTGGCCTTAGGTGGGCCTTGACATCACAAAACCCCATTCTGTCACATCTAGCGGAGTATGGGGAGTAACTCAGAAGACTTGGTGGGAGAAACAAGGAGTTTTTAATGGCCCTTAAGAGCCCTCCAAATTCACCTGCCATCTTCAGCTCTCTAAGTCTACATTGAAGGGTTGCATGGAAGGGAGAATATGTCTGCTCCAAACCCTGTCTCACTCCCACAGTTTTCAGGCTTTCATTCTGTTCTTTCTCACATTTCACCACTATCTAGTTTTTAATATTTTGCCTAAAATCCCTCCATGATAATTAGATTGTATTGAAGTGTTTGTGGACATGAGAATCATTCCACTTTCCTCCTACATGGTGGTCTTAAAGCACCTTGAAGACCATTTAATTCGGGGCCACCTACCAGAAAACTTTTCCATCCCTCCTCCTCTCTCAGTGTTCACATAGCTCTAAGTTTTCTAGTTTCCAGTCTGAAACCACTGTCTTCAGGCTTTTAGACTTCACAATACACTTGCTCTTGGTCCACTTGGAGCTGTCTTGTTTCAAGTCTAAGACTCAATGTCACCTCACTAAGTGTACTAACCAGGGTTGAGTTTTAAGAGGGTGATGTGGATGAGGCAGAAAAATGCATGCTTCAGGTTGTGCTGGGTGATTCCAAAAAGGAAATGACCACCTATGACTGATTAGTATTCCCAGGAAGGGGTTGTGCTTGTCCAGTGGTGTGTGAGCCTGGTGTGCAAAGTTCTTCTCAACAATTTCCATCAGAAATCTCTTTTCTCATCTTGTTTTCCTGCTGGTGTCTCCATTAGAACTTACTTCACAGTGGAGACCTTTTTGGAATTTATTTCCATGAAGAAGTACCACAAGCTTTCAGATTCCTGGAGAAAACACTGATAATCATGTCCTGCCCATCCAGTTCCCAATGAAAATGATTTGTGTGCTTCATCTCACCGCCTGTGTATAGAGGTTTTTTTTTTGTTTTTGTTTTTGTCTTAGTGGGACTTCCTGGATTTCCCATGATGGTCTCTCTTCCTGATATCCACTGATTGCTTATTCACCCTGGATGCATCACACTGCTTAAAATTTTAAGAGGTAGAAAAAAAGCACACCATAAAGAAACCCAAAAGATGGCTCTTAAAATTTTTATAAGAAATAACCTAAAAAAAAATAGTGAAAAAGACCTGAGCCAGTAGTTTCTAAGAAAGATGTAGCACTGGCTATTCACTTTATTAAGAGAAGATTAAAAACAATGAGCAGCCATTTGACAAGAAAGATATAGCACTAGACCCTAACAGCATTAAAAATATATATTTAATCTCATTAAGGTAAGAAAAAATCATATTAAAATTCCCTTAAGAAATCAAACTGACCCAGAAGTAGCATAGATTTTAGAACTGCAGACAGAGACATTAAAATACTTGGAATAACTGTATTTTAAATGTTGTAAAATTAAGTAGAGTCATGGAAATCATAAAATAGACCCCATTTCATCTTACAGGTATGAAAAATACAGTGTCAGAGGGCAAATACAGTGGATAGAATAAATGATAGTTTAGACATGGCAGCAGGAGAAAATTATGCACTTGAAGAGGTAGCAATAGAAAGTGTCTAGAATGAAGCACAGACTACACCAATATATATAAAGATGACACAGCATAATCTAATGATTTCCGTTCCCTAAGAATGCAGCATTGGTTAAACATTTGAAAATCAATCAGTGTAATTCAAATTAGTAAAGAACTAAAAATGAAACACAGCTGGGTCATCTCGATAAATGCTGAAAAATAATTTAATAAATTCTAATATCTATTACTAGCTTAGGAAGATCCCCTGGAAGATGACATGGCAACCACCTCCAGTATTCTTGTCTGGAGATTACTAAAGGCAAGAAGAACCTGTTGGCCTTACACTCCATGGGGTCGCAAGGAGCTGGATAAAACTGACCAGCTGAGTACATTCTGTATAAAAACTGTTAGCAAACTAGAAATAGAAAACTTCCTCAACCTGATGATGGTAATAAACTGTATAACTAATATCACACTTTGTGGTATAACAGCACGCCAGGCTTCCCTGTCCCTGTCCATCACCAACTCCTGGAGCTTGCTAAAACTCATGTGCATTGAGCCAGTGATGCCATCCAACCATCTCATCTTCTGTCGTCCCCTTCTTTTCTGGCCTTCAATCGTTCCCAGCATCAGAGTCTTTTCAAGAAGTTAGTTCTTCACATCAGGTGGTCAAAGTATTGGACCTCCAGCTTCAGCGTCAGTCATTTCAAAATATGTTCAGCATTGATTTTCTTAGGATTGACTGGTTTGATATCCTTGTAGTCCAAGGGACCCTCAAGAGTTNTAGCTTTTTCCTAGTGATGCTTCCTAATGCCCACTTGACTGCACATTCCAGGATGTCTGTCTCTAGGTGAGTGATCACACTATCGTGATTATCTGGGTCATGAAAATCTTTTTTGTACAGTTCCTCTGCGTATTCTTGCCACTTTTTCTTAATATCTTCTGCTTATTTTACGTCCCTACCATTTCTGTCCTTTATTGAGCCCACTTATTTGCATGAAGTGTTCCCTTGGTATCTCTCATTTTCTTGAAGAGATCTCTAGTCTTTCCCATTCTGTTGTTTTCCTCTATTACTTTGCATTGATCGCTGAGGAAAGCTTTCTTATCTCTCCTTACTATTCTTTGGAACTCTGCATTCAAATGGATATATATTTCCCTTTCTCCTTTTCATTTCATTTCCCTTCTTTTCACAGCTATTTGTAAGGCCTCCTCAGACAGCCATTTTGCTTTTTTTGCATTTCTTTTTCTTGGGGAATAGATATGCAAAATTACATAGAGGTAGATGAAGATGACATATATATTAAAGATTAACTGCAAAGGGAGAAGAACAGTAGGAAAGACAAAGAAATACGTAGAAAAATATAATACATTGAAACAAATTTTAATTAAAATTGTAAAAAATAGGAAAAAAAACAGAAGAAAGAAAAAAGGAAAAATAAAATAAAAAAGGATAATTTTACAGAACTGCAAAAGCCCAACTTAGAAGCAGAGTTTTATAACAGCAATAAGAAATGTGCCTGAGAAAACAAAGAAAAGCCTCAAAAGCTTCATTCAATTTCATAGTGCTAATAAAATTGGCAGCCACAACAGAATAGGGGGAGGGAAAAAATCTAAAAGTATCTACAGGGTGTTAAAGTATCCTACTGTTATTGTATTACTGTCAATTTCCTCCTTTTATGTCAATTAGTGTTTGCCTTATGTATTTTGGTGCTCCTATGTGGGGTGCAGAGATATTTACAACTGTTATGTCTTCCTCTTGGATGTATCTCTTGATCATTATGTAGTGTCCTTCCTTATCTCTTGTAATCTTCTTTAGCTTAAGGTCTATTTTGTCTGATATGAGGATTGATACTCCATCTTTCTTTTGCTTCCCATTTGCATGGAATATATTTTTCCATCCTCTCACTTTCAGTCTAAGTGTGTCTTTATGTCTGAAGTGGGTTTCTTGTAGACAGTATGTGTATGAGTCTTTTTTCTTTATAATTATTTAATTGGAGGCTAATTACTTTGCAATATTGTGGTGGTTTTGCATACACTGACTTGAATCAGCCAATTGTGTACATTTGCTCCCAATCCTGAACCCGCAGCTCACCTCCCTCCCCATTCCATCCCTCAGGGTTTTCCCAGTGCACTGGGTTTGTGTGCCCTATTTCATGCATCAAAGTTGGATGGGTGACCTATTTCACATATTGTAATATACATATTTCAATGCTAGTCTTTCATGTCATCCCACACTGGCATTCTCCCACAGAGTTCAAAAGTCTATTTGTATGTGTCTCTTGCTGTCTCGCATATATGGTCATCGTCACCATCTTTCCCATATATATGTGTAAATATACATGTATGGGTGTGAGAGTTGGACTGTGAAGAAGGCTGAGAACATAATAATGGGTGCTTTGAACTTTGGTATTTGAGAGGACTCTTGAGAGATCTTTGGACTGCAAGGAGATCCAGCCCGACAATTCTGAAGGAGATCAGCCCTGGGATTTCTTCAGAAGGAATGATGCTAAAGCTGAAACTCCAATACTTTGGCCACCTCATGCGAAGAGTTGACTCATTGGAAAAGACTCTGATGATGGAAGGGATTGGGGGCAGGAGGAGAAGGGGACGACAGACGATGAGATGGCTGGATGGCATCACTGACTCAATGGATGTGAGTCTGAGTGAACTCCAGAAGTTGGTGTTGGACAGGGAGGCCTGGCGTGCTGCGATTCATGGGGTCGCGAAGAGTCAGAAACGACTGAGCCATTGAACTGACTGGCTAACTGGCATTCTGTTGGTGTTTTATTTCTGACTTACTTTACTCTATAAAATAGGCCTCAGTTTAATCCACCTCATTAGAACTAATTCAAATGCATTATTTTTAATTGCTGAGTCATATTCTATTGTGTATATATACCTCAGCTTTCTTATACATTTGTCTGCCAAAGGACATCTAGGTTGATTACATGTCCTGGCTGTTGTAAACAGTGCTGTGATTAACAATGAGATACACATGTCTGTTTCAATTCTAGTTTCCTCGGTGTTTATGTCATATGGCAATTCTATTTCCAGTTTCTTTAGGAAGGTGTTTATGTCATATGGCAATTCTATTTCCAGTTTCTTTAGGAATCTCTACACTGTTCTCTGGAGTGGCTGTACTAGTTTGCATTCAGTCAAAGAAGTATTCTGTTCTTTGCATCAAGTGGCCAAAGCATTGGATTTTCAGCTTCAGCATCAGTCCTTCCAATGTATTTTCAGGACTGATTTCCCTTAGGATTGACTGGTTTGATTTCTTTGCAGATCAATGGATTCTGCAGAGTATATATGTGTATGAATCAATATTTGTTGTGCTTATGCTTCCCTTTCATGGAGAAATAGAAGAATGCTAATGAATGTAATATATGAAATCCAGATTTATTCTTTCATATGTATCTGTGTGTATCAATAAATATTTATGGTGTTTATGCTTCCCTTTCATGACGAATGCTTTGAATGTAACTTACAAAATCCAGATGTCAGTTCATATGTATATGTTAGTTGCTCAGTCGTGTCTGTCTTTTTGTGACCCCATGGGCTGCAGCACACCAAGCTTCCCTGTCCATCACCAACTCCTGGAGCTTACTCAAACTCATGTCCATTGAGTCCATTATGGCATACAACCTTCTCATCATCTGTCGTTCCCTTCTCTTCCAGTGTTCAATCTTTCCCAGCATCAGGGATCTTTCCAATGAGGCAGTTGTTCACATCAGGTGGCGAAAATGTGTTGGTATGAATAAATATTTACTGTACTTTGGCTGTTCTCTCGTTGAGAAATAGAAGGATGCTTATGAATTTAATTCATGAAATCTGAATGTATTCTCTCATATGTATATGTGAGTATAAATAAATATTTAAGAAAGAGAAATATGCTAATGAATGTAATTTATAAAATCCAAATGTATTCACTCATATGTATATTTGTGTATGCGGCTGCTGCTGCTGCTAAGTCACTTCAGTCGTGTCCAACTCTGTGCGACCTCATAGACGGCAGCCCATCAGGCTCCCCTCTCCCTGGGATTCCCCAGCAACAATACTAGAGTGGGTTGCCATTTCCTTCTCCAGTGCATGAAAGTGAAAGGTGAAAGTGAAGTCGCTCAGCCGTGTCCGACTCTTCAAGACCCCATGGACTGCAGCCTACCAGGCTTCTCCATCCATGGGATTTTCCAGGCAATAATACTGGAATGGGTTGCCATTGCCTTCTCTGTATGTCTATGAATAAATATTTATTGTTCTTATGCTACTATCTCGCGGATAAATAGAAGAATGCTTGAGAATGTATTTATAAAATCCAAATGTATTCTCTACAGGTTGAAAATGATACTGTATAACTTTGTTAAAAATTAATAGATGCTCATAACAGAAAATATATATTTGGTAGAAAAATACAAAGAAAGAACAAAATTACCCAAGATCTCATTTAACATTGGCTTAGAATTCTGAGTTAGTGGGACAGGGAGATAAAAAGATGAGTCTGTGCTAGTATAAAGTCACCTTTTCTGCTATCAGAATGTTAACATAGAACTTGGTTTTGATACGTGATTCTTGCTTTGGTTACTTATCTTAAAGTCTCTATTTTAAGAAAGACCTAGTAATTTGACTCCTTGTTTAGAGACTGTTAGCTTCAAGGTTGTTTTGTTTCCCCATTTTTTTCTATAATTTAAAAAAAAATGTTGCATGTCATGACTATGGTAAATAATGATGCAGTGAATATTGGGGTGCATGTGTCTTTTTGAATTAAGATTTTCTCCAGGAAAATGCCTGGAGTAGGCCATATGGTGATTGTAGTTTTTGTTTTCTAAGGAGCTGCCATAGAGTTTACCATAGCAGTGGCACCAATTTACATTCCCTCTGACAATGTGAGAGGGTTCCTTTTTCTCCACACCCTCTCCAAATTATTGTTTGTAGAATTTTTGATGATGACTATTTGGACCCCTTTGAAGTAATACCTCATTGTAGTTTTGATTTGCATTTCTGTGGTAACTAGTGATGTTGAGCATCTTTTCAAGTGTTTGTTGGCCATCTGTATGTCTTCTTTGGTAAAATGTCTATTTAGATCTGCCTGCTTATTTTTTTTAATCTTGGTCTACATGTGCTGTTTGTATATTTTGGAGAATAATGCCATGATAACCAGTGAGAACTATCTCTATAGCACAGATAACTGTCCTCAGTGCCATGTGGTGACCTAAACAGGAAGGAAACTGAAAAAGGATGATGCATACATATATATAAAAATACATACATGCAACTGATTCACATTGCTGTACAGCAGTAAGTAACACAACACTGTAAATCAACATGCGTGCATACTATTGGCTCAATTTATAGAAAGTTTTAGATGAGAAAACGCTAATGTTTACTGATAGAACAGAGAACAGGGGTTGCATGGGGAAGGGCAGTGTGGGGAAGGGGCTCAAGAGATTTTTCTAGGATGGTGGGAAAAAAATATCGCAGTGAACATCATATATATAATCTTCATGAAAGTGCATAAATGCTTCTGCAATGTAAATACCTAACAAGGCCTTGCTAGTTGTCTCCATGCATTGATAAATTTACTAGATACTGTTAAATTGTCCTTCAGAAAGCTGCATCACTTTATGCTTTCACAACACATGTGCACTCAGTTTCCAACCTCTCATCTTCAATTTGGAGGAAGCTTTTGGTATCATTCGATGCTTTCATTGAACTTTTGCAATTTCCATGGTGAGAAATTGTATTCCACTATTATTTTGGTTTGCATTTCTTTTATCATAAATTAGTTTCAACATTTCCTCCTGTTTTTATTTTTGGTAATTATTTTTTCTATTTTTTTTCTGAGTAATTTGTATTTCTTTGTTCCCTTTGTTTACATCATGTTTGTCTTCTATTGAGTTTTCCATATTTTCTTAACTTTTAAGCTCTGAATAAATTAGGTAAATGCACCCTTTGTCAGCTATCTTCCCAATATTTCTCAGTTGTCATTTTGTAATTCCTTGTTTATTATTTATTTACCCACACAGGACTTTTTCTACAAAGTGTACATTTCCCGTTTTTTAACCTAGTGGACGAGAGAAGGCAATGGCAACACACTCCAGTACTCTTGCCTGGAAAATCTCATGAGCAGAGGAGCCTGGTAGGCTACAGTCCATGGGGTCTCTACGAGTCAAACATGACTGAGCAACTTCACGTTCACTTTTCACTTTCATGAATTGGAGAAGGCAATGGCAACCCACTCCAGTGTTCTTGCCTGGAGAATCCCAAGGACAGAGGTGCCTGGTGGGCTGACGTCTATGGGATCGCACAGAGTCGGACACGACTGAAGCGACTTAGCAGCAGTAGCAGCAGCAACCTACTGGACAAAGATCACTTAAATTAACAATTTAAATAACAGGGAAAACTCCAGGGAACTAGAGGGTGTAGGTTGAAAGATTTCAGGGAGGGGGTGTAATTCTGAGTTCACCTGTGTGCCTTTCCATATGTACTTTTCAATAAACTATTTATTTTACACTGAAATATATGAGAGAGAGAGAGAAGTAAGGGAAGGTGGGTAGTGCCATGATGGGCCAAGATGAAGCCAGGACTGGTGGGACTGGACCTAGCATTTGAAACAGAGGAGTCAGCCATAGGCTTGGTCAGCCCTATGGAATCAACAGGGAGAGGTCTCTGGAGCTGTGATTAGAGGACTCAGGGAGCCCCAGCACGTGCTCAAAGCCAAGGTCATGAGAAGGGAAGCACAAGCAGGGTGATGATGCTGCTCAGTAAGCCTGTCTCCCTTGGGGCAGAGGGAAGGTGATGCTACTTTTATTATGGAAAATGTAGTCTGTGGATATTGGAAAAAGAACTTGGTCAGTGCACACAGTGTGAAAAAGTAAATAAAATCCATGTTTAATTTCACTACAGTTCATGTTTTGTGGCTTCCTTGATGGCTCAGTGATAAAGAACCCGCCTGCCAATGCAGGAGTCAGGAGTTAGAAACCTGGGTCAGGAAGATCATGTGAAGAAAGCAGTGGCACCCCACTCCAGTACTCTTGCCTGGAAAATCCCAGAGATGGCAGAGCCTGGTCAGCTGTGGTCCATGGGGTCGCTAAGAGTTGAACATGGCTGAGCAACTTTGCTTTCACTTGTCACTTTCATGCATTGGAGAAGGAAGTGACAACCCTCTCCAATATTCTTGCCTGGAGCATCCTATGGAGTGAGGATCTTGGCAGACTATAGACTATGGGGTTTCAAAGGAATTAGAAATGACACTCCTCTGCATTTTTTTTTAGCTCATATTTTTTTCAGGACTGGGATTTAGTGGGTCATACAGCAAATGTATGTTTCACTTCTTGGAAGTCGTAAACTGCCTGGGTCCTGCCCCGATGGATCCAGGGAATTTGAAGTGTGGATGGCATAGGCGAGCAAAAACTTATTTATTTAGAAATATAGGATTAGATTAGGAAGAAATAGTGTAGTAGGAAAATTTAGTGGAGAAAAGAATCTAAATAACTTGGATTATGTGGAAACCAATAAAACTTCAGGACAAGAAGTTTGCACCATGAACGTTAGGCCACTGGGGTATGTTTGAATATCAGAGTGTGTCCCACCTTGGGCTCCCTCTATTATGGATCTTAGAAGCCAGAGCAAGTAAGTAAACATTGCAAGCCCCCATGCTCCAGATCGGAATTCAGCCAGAAAATAGAGTAAAGACATGGGGGAAACTAGTCCAGTGACTGACCCATCCTCTATTGTCCAGAACAGCCTTTTATACTTTTTATGGTACATAGAGATCAATGGATAATATAAAATTGTGTAGCATCAGCAGCCCTGACTCTTACTGAGACCAGGCTTTTTCTCTGCATACTTAGTTGTATACACAAGTCTTAGGTAATTTACTTCATCTTCTGGCCAGAAGGCCAATTAACATTTTATGGCCCTTTTCTGATAAGGGTTTGTCAACCAGAAAACTTATTTATGCTCTTCTTCCCAAAGTCTTCTGCCACTCTCAGAAAGCACTAAATAAAGTTACATCCTTACATCGCAACAATTTATAACAATGAAATAAGTACAGTGATTTATAAAAAGACAAGTAATCAACTCCAAAGTCTAGTGTTGCTAACATCAAACTATATTCCTATTTCTATATCCCAATTACATTGACTAATATCCTTCAGGTGCCTAAAAGATAAAGAATATGGAGACCTGGCAACAGTCATTGACTCAACAGTGAAAAGTGAAGTCGCTCAGTTGTGTCTGACTCTTTGTGACCCCGTGGACTGTAGCCCACCAGGTTCCTCTGTCCATGGGATTCTCCAGGCAAGAATACTGGAGTGGGTTGCGATTTCCTTCTCCAGGGGAATCTTCCCAACCCAGGGATCGAACCCAGGTCTCCCACATTGTGGGCAGACGCTTTAACCTCTGAGCTACCAGGGAAGCCCTCAACAGTGAAAACCCATCACCAATATGATTTTTAGCTCTTTAGAAAAGGCTCTGTATCTTTAAGATGCTGTAAGCTTTGTGCCTCTCATGGTTGCGGGGCTGTAAGCAATTCACAAGCTGGAAAAAGTCTGGTGGAAACCTGTCAGGCAAGTTAGAGAGCTATCAATCAAAGGTGTTTGAGCTGATGCAGGAGACTGAAGCCATGAATTAACTTTTTTTCCAGAGAATGTCAGAAGAGTGAAAAACACAGTAATAAAGCAGGCAGACTCTGGTTTTGCTGGGTAGATGCTCAGGAAAACTCAGGGGGAACGCACGAAGCCAGATCATGACTTTGCGTTCTGTCGGGCTTCCTTCCTCATGACCTCTGCCATGGGCGGGATTCCTCACGCTGGCTCCTGGCACTAAACTGTTTCCCCAAAGGGCTGTTTCATTTTTACATCCTCACCCGCCATGTATGAAGGCTCCACTTTCTATCTTTTCCAACACTTTGGTACATTTAGTCTTTTTGATTATGGACATTCGAGTTGCCATTAAAAGAAAATGTGACCAATCAGAGGAAGATACTCACGAGGACATAAATAGACTGAGAAATATACCATGCTCATGGGTCGGAAGAGTCAATACAGTAAAAATGAGTATACTACCTAAACCAATCTACAGATTCAATACAATTCCAATCCAGCTACCAGCAGTATTTTTCACAGAACTAGATGAAATAATCTCAAGATTTGTATGGAAATACAAAAAACCTGGAACAGCCAAAGCAATCTTGAGAAAGAAGAATGGAACTGGAGGAATCAACTTGCCTGACTTCAGGCTCTACTACAAAGCCACAGTCATTAAGACAGTATGGTACTGGCACAAAGACAGAAATATAGATCAATGGAACAAAATAGAAACCCCTGAGATAAACCCACACACCTATGGACACCTTATCTTCGACAAAGGAGGAAAGAATATACAATGGAGAAAAGACAGTCTCTTTAATAGGTGGTGCTCGGAAAACTGGTCAACCACTTGTAAAAGAATGAAACTAGACCTGTTTCTAACACCGTACACAAAAATAAACTCGAAATGGATTAAAGATCTCAATGTAAGACCAGAAACTATAAAACTCCTAGAGGAGAACATAAGCAAAACACTCTCCAACATATATCACAGCAGGATCCTCTATGATCCAACTCCCAGTATACTGGAAATAAAAGCAAAAACAAACAAATGGGATCTAATTAAAATTAAAAGCTTCTGCACAACAAAGGAAACTATAAGCAAGGTGAAAAGACAGCCTTCTGAATGGGAGAAAACAATAGCAAATGAAACAACTCACAAACAACTAATCTCAAAGATATATAAGAAACTTATGCATCTCAACTCCAGAAAAATAAATGATCCAATCAAAAAATGGGCCAAAGAACTAAATAGGCATTTCACCAAAGAAGACAGACGGATGGCTAACAAATATATGAAAAGATGTTCAACATCACTCATTATCAGAGAAATGCAAATCAAGACCAAAATGAGGTACCATTTCACTCCAGTCAGAATGGCTTCGATCCAAAAGTCTACAAGCAATAAATGCTGGAGAGGATGTGGAGAAAAGGGAACCCTCTTACACTGCTGGTGGGAATGCAAACTAGTACAGCCATTATGGAAAACAGTATGGAGATTCCTTAAAAAATTGCAAATAGAACTGCCTTATGATCCAGCAATCCCACTGATGGGCATACACACCGAGGTAACCAGAATTGAAAGAGACACATGTACCCCAATGTTCACTGCAGCACTGTTTATAATAGCCAGGACATGGAGGCAACCTAGATGTCCATCAGCAGATGAATGGATAAGAAAGCTGTGGTACATATACACAATGGGGTACTACTCAGCCCTTAAAAAGAATAAATTTGACTCAGGTCTAATGAGATGGATGAAACTGGAACCGATTATACACAGTGAAGTAAGCCAGAAAGAAAAACACCAATACAATATACTGACACATATATATGGAATTTAGAAGATAGTAATGATGACCCTATATGTGAGACAACAAAAGAGGCACAGAGGTATAGAACGGACTTTTGGACTCTGAGGGAGAGGGAAAGGTTGGGATGGTTTGGGAGAATGGCATTGAAACATGTATGCTTTCTTGTAAGAAACGAAGCACCAATCTATGTTCAATGCAGGATGCAGGATGCATGGGGCTGGAGCACAGGATGATTCAGGTAGAGGATGTGGGGTGGGAGGTGGGTGGGGTCTTTGGCATTGGGAGATTGTTTTCACCTGTGGCTGATTCATGTCAATGTATGGCAAAACAAATACAGTATTGTAATTAAAAAATAAACAAATTTTAAAAAGCACTAAGAGCATATTAAGAAACAGTATGTGTAATGTAATCATGGATGTGACTAAAACTGGACGTCTAGATGCTCAGCGAGTAAGAGACATTCTGAACTGGGTTAGAGGGACTAAGGTATTTTGAAAGCTATATGCATTGCGAAGAATCAGATACACATTAATAGGAAAGAGCACATAATAATCCAAGTAGAGAGCTCAAGGAATTATCAAGAGGCTCATACCCACACTCAGTGAAGAAATACATACATTATCTCTACTTCCTTATTTATCTTTATATTTGCTCATCTCAGAATGCATCCTCCCCAAACATTCTACCTGATTTTCAAGAGAGAAATCATGCAGTAGGCATTCCTGTGTGATAGGCTTCCTTCACTCACCACAGTTTATGACCTTTGTTTCTTTAAATGATGTCTGGCTATTCAACAGAGATGAGGCTGATTTTTGAAAGAAAAAAAAGACTTCATTAACAAATGTGAAACAATGGAGGATTAATTCTTTCAGAAAAAATACTCATACCCAGTGGGCAGTAAAGCAGTTAATTCACCATAAGTCTCCACAGCTTAGGTGTGAGAGTACTTAAAAACAAGAAAAAAAAAAAAAACATTCTACCTCCAACAAAATATTTAGAGCAACAGTCAACAACATTTGTGGCACCAGACGTGGTTTCATGGTGGCGATGATTCAAATGATCTACATTTACTGTGCAATATTATTTCTACTATTATGACATCGGCTCCACCTCAGATCATCAGACATTAGATCTCTTGAAGAATTTTCCACAGTGTACACTGATCCTGGTGTGCTACAGTCCAAGGGTTGAAAAAGAGTTGGACATGGGTGAGCAATTGAACTGAACACAGTCAAAGGCATTGGCCTAATCAATAAAGCAGAAGTAAATGTTTTGTATGGAATTCCCTTGCTTTTTCTTTTCTTTTTTTAAAATACAATTATTTATTTATTTTAATTGGAGGTTAATTACTTTACAATATTGTATCAGTTTTGCCATACATCAACATGAATCTGTCACAGGTATACATGTGTTCCCATCCTGAAGCCCCCTCCTTCCTCCCTCCCCGTGCCATCCCTTACTTTTTCTATGATCCAATGGATTTTGGCAATTTGATTTCTGGTTCTTCTAGCTTTTATAAATCCAGCTTGAACATCTGGAAGTTCCAGGTTCACATACTGTTGAAGCCTTGCTTGGAGAATTTTGAACATTACTCTGCTGGTGTGTGAGATGAATGCAGTTGTGTAGAAGTTTGAACATTCTTTGGCATTGCCCTTCTTTAAGATTGGAACAAAAACTGACCACAGGACAGGAAAAGGTGAGTTTTCAATAGAGAATGACTCAGTCATAAAAAGGAACACATTTGAGTAAGTTCTAATGAGGTGGATAATGAAGTTAGTCAGAAATCAAAAGGTATATATTGTATATTAATGCATTTATAAGGAATCTAGAACAATGGTACAGAATCATTTATTTGCAGGGTTGCAAATGAGAAACAGACATAGAGAACAGAATAATGGACATGGGGAGAGGGGAAGAAGAGGGTGAGATGTATGGAGATAGTAACATGGAAACTAACATTACCATATGTAAAACAGAAAACCAACAGGAATTCGCTGTATGTCTCAGGAAACTCAAACAGGGGTTCTGTACCAACCTAAGGGGGTGGGATGGGCAGGGAAATGCGAGGGAGGTTCAAGAGGGAGGACATATATGTATACCTATGGCTGATTCATGAGGTTTGAGAAAAAACAACAAAATTCTGTACAGCCATTACATTAAAAAATATTCATGTTTTATCTAAAAGCCATTAAATTAACAAATTTAAAATTATTAAATTGAAAAAATATTAAAAAGAAATAATTTTTAAAAATAAAAAAGTTTAAATGACTCAAATGTCCATCAACTGGTGATAGAATAATTAAAACATGCAATGCAATATTATTTGACCATCAGATGAATGGAGTTCCAATATAAGCTATAACATGTTAGAGCTCTGAAATGATTATGATAATTAAAAGAAACCAGGCACCAAAGGCTGTATATTGCATTATTCCATTCATGTAAATGAATATGTCCCAGATTAGGTAATTCTCTAGAGACAGAAAAAAGATTAATGGATACCAGGGCCCAGATGAAGGGGGAAATGGAAAATGTCTGCCAACTGGAGAGTGTACAGAAAAAAGATTAATGGATACCAGGGCCCAGATGAAGGGGGAAATGGAAAATGTCTGCCAACTGGAGAGTGTTTCCCACTGGAATGATGAAAATATTCTAGAATGAGGCTGTGATTGCCGTTATGCATGATAAAGTCCTGGTACATGAACAATCTGTCCATAAATTTAAAGTTCGTGAAAAAACTACTAAACTTAACTTTTATGTCCAGGAAAACAATCCTCCAAGTATAAAGGAGAAGTAGATATTGTCATATGAACAAAACATTGGAGAATTCATTCTCAGCAGATATCTTGTCTGTAAGAAATGTGAAAGGTAGTTATTTACACAAAATAAGTGAAGTGAAGTAGCCCAGTCGTGTGCAACTCTTTGCAACCCGGTGGACTGTAGCCTACCTGGCTTCTCCGTCCATGGGATTCTCCAGGCAAGAATACTAGACTGGGTTACCATTTCCTTCTCTTGCACAAAATAAGATGATATTAAAGAGAGATTATGAGTTAAGAAAGAGTGTCAAAAAAAAAAAAAGAAGGCCAAATAAAATGAAGGGTTTTTCTTATTATTAATTGGTAAAAGATAAATGCTTGTTTGGGCTTCTCCATCTTTACTTTTCACTGATTATGACTCTTCATAATTAAAGTGGGTTTCTTATACATAAGATATATTTCAGCTCAGTGGTAAATATCTGCCTGCAATGCAGGAGCTGAGCAGATGCGAGTTCCATCTCTGGGTCGGGAAGATCCCCTCGAGGACAAGTTGGCAACCCACTCCAGTATTCTTGCCTGGAGAATCCCCATAGACAGAGGGGCGTGGTGGGATTACAGTCCATGGGGTGGCAACGACTGAGCATTTGGACACGACTGAGCAACTAAACAACAACAGACACACATTCCAAACAGAAACTCTGAAGATGCTACAAATAGATGAGAAAATCCTGAGACTAAAGAAAGTGAAAGAAAAAGCCTAGACGCTAGAGCTGAATTATAAAAAACCTAGACCATAGAGTTGAATTATAAAAGGTTTTAGGCAATAAAAGTCTCTCAACAATAGAGTAAACAGTGCATCTAACACAGGAGAGAGGAGTAATTGTTAATACTCACTCAACATAACAACTTTCTAGTTACATTCATAAATTAAAGGAAACAATGTCCAAAAAATAAACATAGTATAAAATCTGTTGATCATTTATATCTAATTATGACAGCAAATGTGTAAGGGAATTTTTAAGAAAAAAAAATCTGCAAAAGATATAGTTTAAGATGCCTCAATTAAGGCAATTTTCTTTGGTCCATACTTTCAAAATAACTGACAATTAGCAATACATTTCACTTTAAAACATTTTCCAAATTCAGCAAGATATTTTACATTGGAAGACAAGAAGATTTTTTACTTTTCAAGCTAAAAAAGACTGTACCTTGCATGAATACTTTGTCATATTTAGACATTTAACCACATTGTCTGTCTTTACCTTAACAATCTTTGTGGTATCACTGTGTATTTAGAATCAACTATTTAAATGCAGGGTGTATATTAATATGTTCCCTCAGGGACTGCAGGCTATGCAGGAAGAGGTACCAAGGCCTTACAAACCATGAAGTATTCTCTGTTTAATGGAAGAGTGGTAACCATGGCAGCTTGTGTTGATGCCAACAGTTAACAGGGGCTTATTTTAATTAACTCCCTCATAGAAGATAATGAATTTTTAAAGATAAGTACTAAAACTATGGCCCTATGAAACTGTATGTATATACACAAATACACATGTGAGTGTGAGTATATATATATATATATGTATATATATATATATATATAAAACTCTGTACCTTGTAAAATAGATATAAAATATTAAAACCTGACATTAATGACAATAAACAGTTGTTTCCAACTCATTTTGATCTGATAGACTGTAGCCCACCAGAACCCTCTGTCCATGGAATTATCCAGGCAAGATTACTGGAGTGGGTTGCCTTTCCCTTCTCCAGATCTTCCCAACCCAGGATCAAACCCACATCATCCTCACTGCAAGAAGATTATTTACCAACTGAGCCACCAGGGAAGCCCTAACATAAATTCGTAGCAGAAAATGTACTGTGTCCTCTATAATGAGTCATAATGAAAAAAGAAAAAAAAAACATAAGGATAAAAAATGGGGAAAAATAATTAATTCTCTTGATCCAAACTAAAAGAAAAGCAAAAACTAATATTAACATAAACTAGTAGCAGAAAATGTTATTGTGTTCTCTACAGAGAGTCATAAATGTAAAATAAAAAGATATAATGATAAAAAATGGGAAAGGAAGTCATAGCCCCCCTCAATCCAAATTAAAAGAGAAAACAAAGACTCATATGAATATTGTCAGCTATTGTCATGCATTGCCATCCAATTCTACAAGGATTAAATGAAATGCTGGTGCAGCTGCTGATCTTAAACACCCCCTAAATGACCACCACTGGTGCCCACCACCCCCCACACACCCAGGTCTCATTGGCAGCCATACCACTTGAGTCCATGGCACTGAGGTCCCTTACTATGGAGGGGACCTTGCCTTGGAGGGACGCAGAACAGAAGGACCCAGAACCAAGGGACCATCAGAGCAGAGGGAGTCCAGTCCTGCAGGACTCCTGGGCTCCAGTGGACCTCCTCCTGCTCACTCCCTCCTCTGTGTGTGAGCTCTTAGGGCCAGGCTGTAGGCACCTGATGCAAGCAGGAATATAGTTTGTCCACATTCCAGCCCTGGCTCTCTGCCAATCAGATCCCCTGAGGAGGATTCCAGCAACCAGGAATCTCCTGGGAGGAAGCAATTACATAAGGTAAGAGCTGTGCTTGACAGCCTCTTGACCTCTTGGGAGCACCAGCCTTGGAGCAGAAAAACCAAGAATATGAGTGCCCCTCAAATACAGGTACAGGAAAGTGGGGGCCGTCTATCCCCTACAGGTGAGCATCTGCATCTGAGGGCACCTGGGTCCAGTTGGGTTTTCTAACCCATCATGCATCCACCACCTGGCTAACATGTGTGCCAGTGACAGGATCACTGTCAATTGGGTGCCCCCTCCTCACAGACAGGGGCCCAACAATTGACTCCTATCCATCCTCCAAAATGACTGTCTCCCACCCCGGTTTCTCTCTACCCCATAAAACCCCCAATCCCCCCTGGAGAAGCACTACAGGGGAGGGGTGTGAGTGCATGCATGTGTTCTCAGTCGCTTCAGTTGTCTCAACTCTCTGTGAACCCATGGACTCTAGCCTGCCAGGCTCCTCTGACCATGGGACTTCCCATGTGAGAATATTAAAGTGGGGTGCCATTTTCTCCTCCATGGGATCTTCTCATTCCAGGGACTAAACCCGGTTCCCATGCATTGCAGTTTGATTCTTTACAGTCTGAGTCACCAAGAAAGTCTCCTTGGAGGGGGTGCTGGAGTGCAAATGTAAATTGAACACAGAGGACATGGGAACTCAGCTCTTGATTATCTGGGATCAAGAAGGAGCTCTGGTGTCAGCTCAGCTGCACAAAGGGTGGGACCCAGCCTGCCCTTTCCCATTCCAGCTTCCCCAGCTTCTGTGACTTCAGACAGTCATGCTGTTAGTCCAAGGGTCCCCGTTCTGGCTTCAGGCTGGTTCCACTGTAAAGCTGGGTCCTTTCCTACCTTTCTAGGAGACTCTCTGGTTGGGAAAGTTCTCCTGGAGGAGGGCATAGTAACCCACTCCAGTATTCTTGCCTGCAGAATCCCATGGACATAGAAGCCTGGCGGACTATAGTCCATGGGGTTGCAATGAGTCAGACATGACTGAGCGACTAAAGAACAATTCTGCTTTACAGCAGGTTTGTTTTCAATCCCGTTTCCCCAGGAGGGATGAGGACACCGGCCGCTGTGGGTGACACTAGAGGCTGAAGCTGGGTCCAGGTTCTGGGCATGCCTGCAGACCCTCACCTGTGTGGTGGATCACTTGAACACCACCAGCAGGGTGACACATGGCAGCACTTTTCCCAGAAGCTGCAGCAGCCTCGGCTCCTTGTGAGAGATGGGTGACTTCTTGTTCAGGCAGCAGGTCATTGTGCTGTGGCTCTCTGAAGACAAACCAGCCGGGAGACACGTCACCCCTTGAGCCTGTCCTCTGTGCCCCCAAGCCGCCCTAAGGATGCACAGCTATAGTGCCATGGAGTATGGAGGAGTCCCGAAAGTCATATACACTGAGTCCTGGGAACTGAATCTTGTCTGGAAATAGGGTCTCTGCAGATCTGAGAAAGTGAAAGTCAATTTAATTAAGGAATCCCATTTTTGGACAGGAAAGCCTTTTGATTTTATGGTTTGTTGTTTCCCAGGTGCTGCTTGTGGTAAAGAACCCGCTTTCCAAAGCAGAAGACATAAAAGCTGCAGGGGTGATCCCTGTGTTGGGAAGATCCCCTGGGAAAGGAATGACAACCTACTCCATTATTCTTGCCTGGAAATCCCATGGACAGAAGAGCCTGGTGGGTACAGTCCATGGGACTGCAGAGTGAGACACAACTGTGCACAGAAAGACCCTCTCTAGTTACCAGTACTTTGAAGTTATTCATAGTATTTTCAGGCTCTTTATGACACCAGTGCTGCAGTCATTTATGTATGGTTTCACTTATTCTTTTCCCTTTTAAATCTGTGTAATCTGTTTCAGAGACAGTGTGGAGAAGTTCACACTTTATCAGTCACCTGGAGACAATCCAGAAATCCTTCCCTTCTGTCTCTGAATATAGGTTTGGACTAGCTTTATTTCTTTCCCTTTTTTCTTTTCTTATTTATTCTCAGGGTCAAGGGATGGGAAGGAGGGTTTACAAGTTCATAATACAATTTGATTTGATGATGTTACAGAAGAGTGGATGGATGGGTGGATAGATAAGTGGATGGAAGGATGAATGGATGGTGAATGGGTGGATGGATCAATCAGTGGATGGGTGGATTTATGGATGGGTGGGTGAGTGGATGGGTGGGTGGTTAGATGGATGGATGGGCGGATGGAAAGGTGAGTGGGTGGATGGACAGATAAATGAGTGGATTGGTGGGTGTGTGGGTGGATGCATGAATGGGTGGGTCAGCAGCATGTGGTCCATGCACACAGTGGTATAAGAGTCACCATGAAAAGGACTGAAGTTCTGACACAGGCTACATCGTGGATGGACCTTGAACACACGATGGTCAATGAGAGAAGCAGACACAGAAGGACACATTTTACACGTACATTCATAAGAGATGTGCAGAACAGGCCAATTTACAAAGACAGACGCAGATGAGTGTTGCTCGGGCTTGGGAGTGAAGCATCCCAAGTTATTTTGTAAGGGGTACAGGAAGGAGAGCAGCCAAGAGCCCCTCTGTGGATGGAGGAGGCCTGAAGACTTAGAAGCCTCCTCCTAGTGAGGCTCCCACAGCCTTTCCCACTGGGAAGCACCCCCAAGGGCTGAGAGACTGGGTCCACAGTTTCCTGTCTGGTCCACACCCTCAAGGGGACAGCTGTGTGGGGCCCCTTTCTCCCAGGGGGGTGGGAGAAAGGGGCTGACATCGACCCCACAGCTGTTGAGAGGTTTAAAAGTGTCTAAAGCTGCCTTCCATTGAAAACACTACTCCCTGTTTGTCCAACTGTCCATTTGAACTCCTGGTGGGCAGTGCCCAGTGTCACAGAGCCAGGGCAGGGACCAGTGCGTACATGACCAGAGGAGTGCTGATGGATAATGGAGCGTGTTTGCACCTTGAGGAATTGAGCAGAGTTCTGTGTGGCAGGGACCCTCCTCTCCTAGTCCACGATGTCTGGTGGCCACCCCTCTGATGGCTTGATCACGGCAGTGTCATCCTGGAAGTGCCCACCTGCCTGGTCACCACCAGGCATCCCCAAGTCCGGATGTACATCCATTTCTGAGCTTTGCAGCACTTTTTGCAACCAAACTGGCTAGAATCAGAGGTTCCTCAGTTTCATTAGATAGTTCTGGTGCCACTTACCAGGTTGTTTTGGGGGCGGGTGGCCCCCGTAAACTTTGGGCCTTCCAGGCTCAAGTGCAAAAGGTGCTGCAAAAGCTCTGATGGAAAACATGGGTGGAAAGGTGAGCAGTCCCCAGGAATAGGACAGAGTGGCTGAGAAAACACAACCCCGCCTTCCAGGAAGGCGGGTATGTGTCCTGAAGGCAGGCTCTTGGTGGTTCACTTAACTTCTGGGTTGAATAGAATAAAGTGGACTGACAAGGGAAGGTGCTGGTGTGTGCATGTATGTGTTTGCAGTATGTGTGCATGTTTGTTTGCTGTGTGTGTGTGTGTTCCGTGTGCATGTATGTATGTGTGTGTGTGTTCAGTGTGCCTGTGTGAGCCTGCACATGTGTATGTTTGGCTATGAGGCTTCCCGCACTCACACCGGTCTCGCAGCCACATCCCCCACTAGTCGAGCCTGCGGGGCCTCACCTGGGATGGAGAGGTGGTGCAGGCCCATCTTCCAGAGCCAAGTACTCAGCGCTGATGTCCAGTCCGAGTTCACCTTGGTGGCACAGGAAGGAGCCAGGCGAGCTTACCTGTCAGCCCATCAGAGGCCAAGCCTGGGTGATCTGGGAAGGAAATGGGGCTTTGCATATTTAAAACAGGATGTGCAGAAGACCAGTGATGGCGGTACAGAGGTGTGGCTCTGAGAAACTGTTTCTGTGGACATCTCTCCAAGAGAAAGGAGGGTGGGGTGGTGGAGAGGGAAGAAGTGCTCTAGAGGCAGAGAAACTGAGACACGGAGAGAAATGGACAGAGACATGAAGAGAGACAGACAGAAGTAGGGCGAGGGGAGAGAGAGACACAGGAGGTGAAGTGAGGATTTGAGGGGTTGCAAGGGAGGGGGGAGACAAGGACTAACAGAAAGACCCCAGCAGCTGAAGTCTGTTATCCCTGAGGCTAGAGCTTGAGACCCCCTCCAGAGGGTCCCCCTTCCTCCCACTGTGCACCAGCCCCCTCCTTTCTGGGCTGAGAGGGGCCCAGATGAGCCTGTTGGCTCCAGGTATGGAGGCTTCCATCCTAGGGGCGATGGAGCCCAGGTGCACGGTCGTATGTTCTTCACTCCCCAGAGGCGGTCTCTCCATCTGGTGGGTGTTGCTGCAGTAAACAGCCTGCTGATTGGACAGGCTTCCAGGATGAACCACCCATCTGAGAAGCTAAGAAGCTGGGAATGCCTCCAGTCAGGGTCTTAGTGTCCCCTCTCTCCTGTTATTGGTGGGTGTCCTGGCGGTCTGCATGCCATCAGAACTCCTTTCATGGCAAACACATGCCTTGACCTTTATGTTTGTGTTCACTGTTCTCCATGGACAAGGATGGTCTCTATTAAGGTCTATAGTAATAGTAATAGCAATAGTTCTATACTCTATAGTAATAGTTTCCTTCTGTTGTCATAGTCCCCTCTCTACAGTAATACTCCCCTTCTCTTGTCATACTCTCCCCTCTACAGTAATAGCTCCCCTTCTATAGTAACAGCCTCTCTTCTATAGTAACAGCCCCCTCTAACATTATAGTTGAAGAAAGGCATGGCAACCCACTCCAGTATTCTTAGCTGGAGAATCCCATGGACAGAGGGTCTTGGCCAGCTCCATGCAATCAGTCCAGGGAGTCGCAAAGAGTTGGACACGATAGATAGACAAACACTAATGTCATAGTGTTTAGAGTAATAGCCCTATATTATCAAAACTTCACTTCTACAGTTACTGTGCTTCTCTGTCATAGTTGCCCCTCTGTAATAAGAGTTCCCCTTCATTGCATTACTCCTCTTCCATTGTCATAGCCTCCCCACAGTAATGGTTCCTCTTCTATAGTATCAGCTGTATCAGCTCCTCTCTATTGTCATAGTAACAGTTCCCCCTATAGGGTAACAATTCTCTATTAGAGATCTAATAAAGTAATGAAAATGAAAATGAAGTTGAACAGTGATGTCCAACTCTTTGTGACCCCATGAATTGTAATATACTAGGCTCTTCCATCCATGGGGTTCTCCAGGCAAGAGTACTAGAGTGATTTACCATTTCTTTCTCCAGGGGATCTCCCGACTCAGGGATCTAACCTGGGTCTCCCACATTGTAGGCAGACGCCTTTACTGCCTGAGCCACCAGGGAAAGCGAGACTAATAGAGTAATAGTTTTCCTTTACTGTCATACTCCTCCACCCCATGCACTAATAGTCCTGTCTCTATTGTCATACTTCACTTTCTATTGCAATAGTCCCTGCTCTGCAGTAAAAGTATCTCCTCTACTAAAATACCCCCCCAATTGTCATAGTCCTACTATATAGTGATGGTTACACCCTCAATTAGTTCCACTTCTACAGTAGTACTGTTATAGTCCCCTCTCTGCAATAATAGTCCTCCTTGATTGTAGTACTTCCCTTAAATTATAATAGTCTGCCTCTAATATCTCCCTTCTAGAATAAAAGTCCTCCATTGCTATAAACTCCCTCTACAGTAAATGTCCCCCTCTACTGTCATAGTCCACTCCCTATTGTAATAAGTCTGTCTCTGTGGTAGTAGTTTCTCATGTATTAAACTCCCTCTGTTGTCAGTATTCCCTTTCCACAGTCAAAGTGCTCATTCTACTATAACAGTGTTGCCACTATTGTCATAGTTTCCCCTCTATGCTAATAGTCCCCTTCTGCTGTCCCTACTCTAAATTAATAGTCCCTTTACTATCTTAGTAGTCCCCACTGTATAGTAATAGTGTTCCTCAATTTCAGTATTCCCTTACTATTGTAATAGTCCCTGTCTGCAGTAATAGACCCCCATTCATTATAATAGTCCTCCCTAAGGTAATAGTCCTCTTCTATTATAATAGTCCTTCCCTCTTTGTCATAGCCTCCTCTGTTCAGTAATAGTCCCCCTCTACAATGATAGACCACCCTGTATTGTAATAGTCTCACATATGCTATAATAGTCCTCTCTCTATGTTGAGAGTCCTCCTCTATTGAAATAGCCTGCCTCTATGGTAAGAGTCTTCCCTCCATAAATGGTTCTGCCTCTTCTGTAACACTGCAAAGGAGAGACATTACTTCGTCAACAAAGCTCTGTCTAGTGAAGGCTATGGTTTTTCCAGTGGTCATGTATGGATATGAGAGTTGCACTATAAAGAAAGCTGAGGGCAAAAGAATTCATGATTTTGAACTGTGGTGTTGGAGAGGACTCTTGAGGGTTCCTTGGACTGCAAGGATATCCAACATGTCCATCCTAAAGGAGATCAGTCGAGGGTGTTCATTGGAAAGACTGATGCTAAAGCTGAAACTACAATACTTTGACCACCTGATGCAAAGGGCTGACTCATTGGAAAATACCCTGATGCAGGGAAAGATTGAGGGCAGGAGGAGAAGGGGACGACACAGGATGAGATGGGTTGATGGTAGCCAGGACCCATGAACATGGGTCTGAGTGGATTACAGGAGTTGGTGATGGACAGAGGGGAATGGTGTGCTGTAGTTCATGGGATCACAAACAGTCGAACATGACTGAGTGACTGAACTGAACTGACCTTTTGTAATAGTCCCCTTCTATAGAATGGTTCCCTTCTATTGTAATAGTTCCCTTTATTATAATATTTCTCTGTATTTTAATATGCCCTCCCCTGCATAACAGCCCCCATGGTATCAGTGTCCCCATATAATAAATTTTCCCCTCCACAGTAATAGTCTCTCTCTACAGTAAGGGTTCTTCTTTATTATGAGTCCCCTCTTCACAGTAGAGCTTCCCTTGTGGCTCAGCTGGTAGTATCCGCCTGCATTGCAGGAGACTTGGGTTCATTCCCTGGGTTAGGAAGATCCCCTGGAGAAAGGAAACACTACCCACTCCAGTATTCTTGCCTGGAGAATTCCATGGCCTCTTTCACTTTCTCCACAGTAACATCCCCACTACCAAGTCATTGCCCCATTTATTGTTGTATCTTCCCTCTATCACATTAGTCACCTCTCTACGGTAATATGGCCCTTTGTACAAATAAAGCCCTACCTCTATATAGTCATCCCCTCTCTAGAGGAGTAGTCCTCCCTGAAGGACTCTTATCCTCCTGTGAAAGTCCCCTTTCCTCTTCACAATAACTCTTCAGAAAAAGTCTCTTTTCTAATCCAAATATTCAATGAGCNGCCCCATTTATTGTTGTATCTTCCCTCTATCACATTAGTCACCTCTCTACGGTAATATGGCCCTTTGTACAAATAAAGCCCTACCTCTATATAGTCATCCCCTCTCTAGAGGAGTAGTCCTCCCTGAAGGACACTTATCCTCCTGTGATAGTCCCCTTTCCTCTTCACAATAACTCTTCAAAAAAAAGTCTCTTTTCTAATCCAAATATTCAATGAGCTGCAAGTGGAACACACAGCAAAACGTTATGTCAGAACCCCGAGCACAGCACCATGGGGAGAACCTGTGGATGTGTGTGCCCTGTCACTTAGGGCTCCTTTTGTGCATCTGTGTCACCATCCTGGGTACACCTGTGGTTGTGTGTCTGTCTTCCCCCCACAGAGGAGACCTCCTCATAATACAGGTCACCTGCCCACTGGATGTCCTTTCCAAAACTCTCCCCATAACACAGGTCACCTACCCATTCCTGAGCCCTCTTGTCTCTACATTCCTAGATCTCTGTTCCATCAGAATCCAGGTCAGTGTGTCACAAGCCCTTCATCCTCTCATTTGTGCTGGCCTGAGATGGTGGTGGGTTCACTGTGATGGGAGGAATAATGTCCCATCACCTGTGGACACCCATCCTGTACTTGCAAGAAACTCTCCCGTCTCTCAGGTACATAGGTGTGTGTCACACACCTTCTTCCTTGCCTGTGAACCCCAGCTTCCTGGTTTCCACGTGCAGATTCAAGAGAGCTTGGCAGTAGTGCCATCCGGCCTTGGGGCCTCGGACAGCACCCCAGGGAGCAAGCTGGGTGAGCCTGCACACCCCAATGGCTTCCACTTACCGTGGGTCTGCTGCACCCTCTGCGTTCTCAGTCCACTCAGGTGAGCAGGTGGGGGGCGTTCCAGTGAGGTCAGGTTCTGCCCCCGTGGGCCCACAATGTCACATTGGAGGAGGTTCCATGTGACCCTGCATACTTCTGAGGGTGGGGATGGGCACAGAGGCACTCAGGGAATAGTTCTCAGGTGAACAAATGCATGGAGCAATGCAGGGCCTCTTCATGAACACCAAGCTCCTAGACGTTTGCTCAGGCCACCAAATTCACCAGTCCCCTGAAATTGTCCCTGGGTCCCTTAAAGTAGCTGGCCCCCTGAAACTCTCACTGACTTCACCAAACTGGCCGGCCTCCTGAAATGCTCACTGGGTCCCCGAGATACTCACTAGCCCCTGAAACATTCACTGGGTCCCCCAGACACTTACCAACCCCCTGAAACACTAAGTCCCCCAAACTCTCCACTCTCCTGAAAGGCTCACTGGGTTGCCTTAACTCACCATCTCCCTGAAAGGCTCACTGGGTTCCCCAAACACTTCCCAGGCTCCAAAAATGTCCATCCACTCCGACCAGCCCATAGTCCTAACCCCTCAATGTAAGGGAATGATGCAAGACCTGGCTCATCTGGTGTCCTACCCCAGTGTCACTGGCCAGCACAAGATCAGCAGCGGCTCAGTACTCATGAGGGTCTTGTCACTGTGCCCTGTGAGCCGCAGCCCAGGGGCTCCCTCTGGCTCCGTGCTCTGACACTGAGAGACTCACCTTCCACGTGGAGATGTCATGGGGGCACCCTCATTTCCCCTAGCTGGTCCCAGCCCTCCAGCCCCTCCTGTGCACAAACACACACACACATATACACATATGATGCTAAGAAAGATTGAAGTCAGGAGGACAAGGGGGTGTGACAGAAGATGAGATGGTTGGATTGCATCTCCAACTCCATGCACATGAATTTGCGTAAACTCCAGAAGTCGGTGATAGACAGAGAGGCCTGGACTGCTACAGTCCATGGGGTCGTGAAGAGAGACATGACTGAGCAACTGAACTGAACTGAACACAGCTTTTAGAGTTGCTGTTACAAAAAATGGCCAGAAGGAGTCATCATTGCTTTTGCTTCACATTCCACTTCTAAATTTTTTTAAGGTAATTGATTTATTTTAATGGGAAGCTGATTACTTTACAATATTGTAGTTCTTTTTGCCATACATTAACATGATTAAACCATGGGTGTACATGTGTTCCACATCCTGAAGCCCCCTCCCACCTTCCTCCCCATCCCATCCCTCAAGGCCATTCCAATACACCATCCCTGAGCACCCTGTCTCATGCATCAAAATGGTACTCACGATCTATTTCACATATGGTAATATGCATGTGTCAATGTTATTCTCTCAAATCATCCCACCCTCGCCTCCTCCCACAGTGTCCAAAAATTGGTTCCTTACATCTGTTTCTCTTTTACTGTCTCACATACAGGGTCATCATTACCATCTTTCTAAATTCCATATATATGTGTTAATATATTGTATTGGTGTTATTTTCTCTGAATTACTTCAGTCTGTATAATAGGCTCCAGTTTCATCCAGCTCATTAAAGCTGATTCACATGCATTCTTTTTGATGGCTGAGTAATATTCCATTGTGCATATGTACCAGGCTTTCTTATCCATTCGTCTGCCAATGGACATCTTGGTTGCTTCCATGTCCTAGCGATTGTAAGCAGTGTTGCAATGAACATGGGGGTACTCATGTCTCTTTCAGTTCTGGTTTCCTCAGTGTGTATGCCCAACAGTGGAATTGCTGGGTCGTATGACAGCTCTATTTCCAGCTTTAAAGGAATCTCCACCTTGTTCTCCATAGTGAATGTGCTAGTTTGCATTCTCACCAACAGTGTAAGAGAGTTCCCTTTTCTCCACAGCCTCTCTACCATTTATTGCTTGTAAACTTCTTGATAGCAGCCATCGTGACTGGTGTGAGATGGTACCTCATTGTGGTTTGGATTTACATTTCTCTGATCATGAGTGATATTGAGCATCTTTTCATATGTTTGCTTGCCCTCTGTATGTCTTCTTTGGAGAAACGTCTGTTTAGATCTTTTCCCTATTTTTTGATTGAGTCATTAATTTTTCTGGAATTGAGCTGTAGGAGCTGCTTGTATATTTTTGAGATTTTGCAATTAATTCCTTGTCAGTTGCTTCCTTTGCTATTAATTTCTCCCATTCGGAAGGCTGCCTTTTCACCTTGCTTACACGTTTCATCGTTGCGCAAAAGCTTTTAAGTTTAGTTAGGTACCATTTCTTTATTTTTGCTTTTATTTCTATGACTCTGGGGGCAGTGGGTCATAGAGGATCCTGCTGTAAATTTCTTTTTCTATGCATTCATTGTTGTTTTATTTTGAAGTAGGGTTGATTTCTGATACTGTGTTTCAGATGTACAGGAGCTGGATTCAGAGATACACAGCCATTTATCAATTCATTTTTGGGTTCATTTTCCCAAGAGAGAGGAGTGCAGTGTCTCCAGTAGGCTGCCCTTTGCTATTCAACACTGTTTTTCCTGATTATCTGTTTGATGCATGTTAACCCCTGTTTGTTCCTTGCAAACTTTTCATTTATCACATATCCCGAATTTTTTTTAATAATTGTAAGTTGGATTTCTAAGTTTGTGAATCTATTTTTACTGTAATAGCCTACGTTTGGATTAATTACAATAAAATACCTGTCATTGATACCTCCTGTAATTTGTCCTTCTCTATCAGCCTTCCTTTAATTAGTATGGTATTCACTCTATCCACCCGTGCTCTTGTCACTAGCATTATACTGTTGTGATTCAGGGCGGTGTAGCATTCCAGGGAAGAGGTGCACCACTCTGATTTCATTTTCCTGTTGATGAATAACTTCGTAGAATTTGTTGCAGGGAGGGCTTCCCTGGTGGCCTAGCCATTAGTGAATCCAGCTGCCAATGCAGGAGATGTGGGTTCAGTCCCTGGGTGAGGAAAAGTCCCTGGAGAAGGGTATGGCAACCCACTCTAATATTCTTGCCTGGAGAATTCCATGGACCGAGGAGCATGGGGGGCTACAGTCCATGGGGTCACAAAGTGTTGGGCATGACTGAAGTGACTAAGAATACATGCAAAGGAAAAAATAAATAGAGAATTTAATACTTTTTTCTTTCCCCTTTTTGAGAACGAAGAAGATAAAGAAAAGAGTGAGCAGACCTGAACATCCCTAGATTTTTATATATTTCTTTTTTTTTACTTTAACTGTTCATAACTTTGAATGTCTGTGACTAAGTTTGCTTTTCTACCCCCTAACTCTGCAGGAGCTAAGAGTAACATTTTTTTTTCCCCTTGGACTCTATGCTAAATACATCACCTATGTGGTGGTTACCCTTACAACACCCTTCCCTTTGTACTTACATATCAGAAAGAAGGCCACTGAGCCAACCCAACTGCCAGAGTCAGTTACTGGGTTATTGACTTCAGTCTAAGACTGTTGAAACAATGCATGAGGAAGAGATCTAGATCCTACAAACTGTGTTCCTCATCATTGACACCTGGTTGTGAGCCCTTCCCTTATATAAGCCCCTAGACTCCTCATAAGCGGGGGATGGGAGGGTACTCAGTCCTTGAGACATGACCCCACTGTGTTCCCCTCTCTGCTAGCTTAAGAATAAAAGCTGCCTTCCTACCTCCTTCAAACTCTGTCTCTGTATTTTTTATTTCACTTCACAGGGAAGAGAAAGCCAAGATTTTAGCCAGCAACAATTCTAGTTCTTTGGCCATTGCCAATCGAGCTGTCCTGAAAACAAGGTGCATGGGTCACTGTGAATTCTGATTTTCTCTGGGTCTGAGCCCAGACATGGGATTGTTGGGCCATGTGGTTTCTGAGTGTTTAGTTGAAAAATAACATCCTTGCTGGTTTTGATAGTTCTCACACCCATTTGCATCCCCACTGAGGGTGTAGGAGATTCCCCTTTTGCCTCCATCCTCTGCATCCCCTATTCTCTGTAGATTTTTAGACAGTGGCCACTCTGACCTGTGGAGGGGATTTTTCATGGGAGTTTTGATTTGTGTGGATTTAATGCATAGTGGTGTGCTGCCATCCACAGGACTGTAAAGAGTAGGACAAAACTGTGCAACTGACCTGAATACATAGTGAGCTGGATGAACATTTCAGGTGCTTTTCAATACTGTACAGAGTGACTACAGTTTACTTCTTCACATTGTTTTCTTGAAATGTGGCCTTGTTTTGGATTCCTGTCTGACGATCTACACTGGAACATAACTGGAATGGAGGGGTCATTTACAGTCCCACATAGCTTATGAATGTGAAGAGCCAAGCAGCATTAGGTTTAAAGTTGTTTATTTGGAAGACGGTTCTAAAGAAATAACATTTCTTCCTGCCCCACTCTGGTCCTCAGTCACTGAGGTTCATGCAAATCTCTGTTCATTGTCACCTAGTGTGCAATGTGCCAAGGTTTGAGTCTCATTTTTCCTTACTCCTTACCCAGGGTCCCCAGGACACATCCCAGTTTGTGGACACCATTCTGCTGAGGGTGCTGTCATCTGTAGGTGGGGTGACCCAAAAGACGGAGACTAGAGGTAGGAACCCCAGCCTAAGGGACATAGAGTGGCCAGGGGACCTTGCAAACCTATTACATCTTGGAAGCTCCACCAGTTCTTGGCTGATGTAGACTTGGTTTCTCTGCAGGAGGTCCCACCTGCATCTGGAGATTGGGTGCTCATGCAGAGGGAAGGAAGCACCCCAGATGCATTGTGTGGTCACATTTCTTGACCCATGCTCCAGGTTCTTTCTTCCTTGAGACCTTCCAGGCTTGGGACCAAATCCAGCTCAGGCTCCAGGAATGTGACAACCTCCAGGTCACCATGGCCTGAGGACAGTAGAGTCAGCTTTTCTGATTCCTTTTTTGTGCTTTTCTTCCCTAATTTGAATTGGCATGTGTAGTTGAATGACAAGGTTGTGGGTGTTTTTCTTTTTATTTGGATCGACAACAATTTGATTCACTTGTACATAGATGTGTATGTGTTCTCTTCCAGGTTATTTTCAGATATAGGATGTTATAGTGTTGAATAGAATTCCTGTTTACACAGTGGCTCCTGGTGGATTGTTGTTTTAAATAATATAAGCCTCCTTATGTTAGATTGAATCAGTTCTTTACCCCCTGTCCCACAGTTTTTATTTTTGTTTTTATTTCTCGGGTCCATTGATTATTTTCTGAGTCTGTAAGACTGTTTTCTTTGGTAAAAAGGTCATCTTTATCCAGTTTTATATTCCAGCTACAAATGATATCTTATGCTAAAATCCCTCCCTTTCTCCCTCACCTCACTTGCTATGATCATCTCTATTTTATTTCCTGAGGCCTCCCATGGCATTATTTCCACTTGTTATGGCTGAGTGACGATTCATCATCTAGGTACCCTATCTTCTTTATTCCTTATGGATGTCTTTGTTTGCAATTATTTTTTTTTTCCTGTGGACTGTCTTTCTCTTTCTTTTAGGGTTCCTTTACTGTGCAAATGCTTTAAAGGTTAATTTAGTTCTGCTTTCTTAGTTTTGATTCATTTTGCATCATTCTGGGCACACTTGGTAGAATTGATGTTGCAGCACATCCCTTCTATATTGTCCTCAGAATCACATAGTATCCGTCTGACATTTAGATCTTTATCTTTTTGAAGTTTATATTTGTGTATGGCTTGAGAGATATTCTAATTTCATTCTCGTTTTCTTTATTGATGCACATCATGCTCTCCTCCAAAGTGGCTTTCCCCTATTTTCACTTTAGCAATGGAGGTGGATGATTCTCTTTTCTTCGTGGCATCTGGCAGATTTAACCTTTGTAGAGTGCTTGACAATCACTATTCTGATGGGTATGAGGTGATATCTAACACTTTTTCCCAATACTTAGCAATTTTGACATCTTTTCATGTGATAATTTTTTAAGTGCGAGTTAAAGGGATCTGTTAAAATTGGCTTTGTGACCGTCTACCCAGTTATGAATATGTTTTTGGTGACCATGCCAAGGAGACTCCAGGAAATCAGTTATTGTTTACTTAGAAAAGCACGGACTTTAAGAATATTAAATGCCTGTCAACATGGCTTTCTGTTGATGGGCAGGACTGTGACCATCCTTGTTGTTTTACCTGAGAACAACCTATGGGGGAAGTAATGAAGACATTGCTGACCTCCTTCAAAACGTCCCAGTGCCCCTGACACTGCAGGAGGCCACGACTGACCCACACCTCTGCCAGAGGCTTCTGTGCACTGACAGGCAAGTCTGGGTCAGTCTCTTGTGGGGTCACTGCTCCTTTCTCCTGAGTCTTGGTGCACTCAAGATTTTGTTTGTGTCCTCCATGAGTCTGTTTCCCTAGTCCTGTGGAAGTTCTACAATCAAATCCCAATGGCCTCCAAAGTTTAACTCCCTCAGGATTCTCAGTCCATTTATCAAATCTCCAGGTTGGGAAATCTGGAGGAGGGGTGGTGTATGTACCGACCTGGAATGGATGGAGATGAGGTGGTCTGTGTGCTGACCTGGCATGGACGGAGGTGGGATGTTCTGTGTGCTGACCTGGCATGAATGGAGTTGGGATGATCTGTGTGCTTACCTGGTGTGGATGGAACTGGGGTGGTCTGAGTGCTGACCTGGCATGGATGGAGTTAGGGGGGGGTCTTGTGCTAACTTGGCATGGATAGTGGTACGGTGGTTTGTACACTGACATGGATGGAGGTGAGGTGGTCTCTGTGTTGACCTTGCATGGATGGAGCTAGGGTGGTCTGTGTGCTGAACTGGCATGGGTGGAACTGATGTTGTCTGTGTGCTGACGTGGCATGGATGGAGTGTGACGTCTCTGCAGTGACCTGGCATGGATGGAGCTGGGCTGGTCTGTGTGCTGACCTGGCATGGATAGAGGTAGGGAGGTCTGTGTATTGACCTGGCATGAATGGATATGGGGTAGTCTGTGCACTGACCTGGCACTGATGTATATGGGGTGGTCTGTGTGCTGACCAGGCATGGATGGAGCTGGGGTGGTCTTTTTCTTGAGCTGGCATGAATAGATTTGGGCTGGGGCCAATCTATGTATTCCTAAGTGTAAAAGTTAAGCTGTGGTTGACTGGTGGGTGGGAGAGCTTATTTATCATCAGGCAAGGAGGAGGCATATACCTGGAGCTTTTAAGTTACCTAGGTCTCATTTGTTAATTTCTGTTGTTCAGTCCTTTGGGTTTTAGCCATGTTCTTTCATCTGCTGGATGTTTCTCTGTCATTTCTTTTGTTGAATTTACTGTGTTTGTGATCCCTTTCTTGGTTGAAAGGCTGTAGTTCCTCTTGAGTCTATCTCTCCTGAGTGGGATTGAACCAATGCCATGTGATGGTTTTCTTGTTGGTGAAATTTGTGTGTGTGTGTTTTGGTAGGTGGAGCTAGATCATGTTTGAAAGGCAGTGGCTGTGTCCAGTAGTGTGGTTTGGAGTGTATGGGTTCAGTATGTCTTTGAGCAGCCAGTCTGCTGATGTGTAAGGCTGCATCACTATCTGGCTGAAGGATAGGTGAGGGGTGTTTGGCTCTACAGCTTGCTGGCTTTGGGGTGTGGCTTAGTCTTAGTATTGAGATGGAGGCTGTTGGGAGAGCACTCACCTATTAATGTTCTGTGCGGCCAGGAGTTCTCTAGTGATCACAAGTCCTGAAGTCGTTAGCTGTCAGCCACTTCCTTCCCCAGGGAATTTTCCCCACCAAAAGATCAAAGCCAGGTGCCTTGCATTGCAGGCAGATTTTTTGCTGTCTGAGCCCCCAGGGATGCCCTTAGAAAACGCTTACTGTCACTGATTAAATATTACAGAAATATGCGTTGAAAATCCATGGTATAATGATGCAAAGCAGAGCCTGATTATCATGATAATTATTGTTATTTGACAAATCTTTGCTGTCAGATTACAGTAGGAATGTGTATGGTAGGATATAGGAACACAGTATAGTTTTCAACTGTGTGTTCATCTGAAAGTTTCTTAGGGTGAAGCCAGGTCCTCAAGAACCTTCTAATGACAGTGACAGGATTTTTCATTGCCTTTTTTCCTTTCTTTTTTTTTTTTAACTTTTCTTTGGTTTCTCATCTATTAGTTGTTGTTGTTTACTGACTAAGTCATTTTAGACTCTTTGTGAAACTATGAACTGTGGTGCACCAGGCTCCTCTGTCCATGGGATTTCTCAGGCCAAAAAAAAAAAAAGAAAGAAAGAAAAGCCAGTTATGGGGAAAGAGCACATGGGAAGAGACCTCTGAGGACACTGGAATGGGAAGGCTGGCCGGGAGGGCAAGAGGGGCAGAAAACTTTGTGTTTACGTGAGGTCAGGGCAGGAACCATGGCTCCCAGGCCTGGTCATGAACACTGCCCAGCACCGTCTGCCTACACTCTGTCTGTCCTGTCCCACACTTGGAGGAGCTCTGGAGTCTAGACTGTGGTACTTGCTGAGCTCTAGACACAGCTGACTGCTTGCAGGTGTGTGGGAGGGATGGAGTGCTCTTAACGACTTGTTA
>SJYE01001344.1:86001-96138 GCA_006408755.1 Eudorcas thomsonii | reverse complement strand
AAAAAAAAAAAAAAGAGAGAGAGAGAGAGAGAGAGAGTCCAAAATGCAGTGCTTGGATACAATCTCAAAAATGACAGAATGATGTCCATTCATTTCCAAGGCAAACCATTCAATATCATAGTAATAAAAGTCTGTGCCCCGACCAGTAATACTGAAGCAGCTGACTTTGAATTGTTCTGTGAATACCTACAAGACCTTTTAGAACTGACACACAGAAAAAGATGTCCTTTTCATTATAGGGGACTGGAATGCTAAAGTAGGAAGTTAAGAAACGTCTGGAGTAACAGGCAACTTTTGCCTTGGAGTACCAAATGAAACAAGGAGTAGGCAAATAGAGTTTTGCCAAGAGAACATACTGGTCATATCACTCTTACAACAACCCAAGAGAAGACTCTACACATGGACATCACCAGATGATCAACACCATAATCAAATCAATTTTATTCTTACAGCCAAAGATGGAGAAGCTCTATACAGTCAGCAAAACAAGACCAGGAGCTGACTGTGGCTCAGATCATGAACACATTATTGCCAAATTCAGACTTAAATTGAAGAAAGTAGGGAAAACCACTAGATCATTCAGGTATGACATAAATTAAATCCCTTATGATTATACACTGGATTATACAGTGGAACTGAGAAATAGATTTAAGGGACTAGATCTGACAGAGTGGCTGATGAACTTTGGATGGACGTTTATGACATTGTAGAGGAGGCAATGACCAAGATCATCCCCAGGAAGAAGAAATACAGAAAAGCAAAATGGTTGTCTGAGGAGGCCTTACAGGTAGCTGTGAAAAGAAGAGAAGTGAAAAGCAAAGGACAAAAGGAAATATATACCCATTTGAATGCAGAGTTCCAAAGAATAGCAAGACGAGATAAGAAAGTTTTCCTCAGTGATCAGTACAAAGATTGAGGAAAACAATAGAATGGGAAAGGGTAGAGATCTATTCAAAAAATCAGAGATATGATTGGAAAGTTTCATGCAATGATGGGCTCAATAAAGGACAGAAATGTTATGAAACGAGGAGCAACAGAAGATATTAAAAATAGGTGGCAAAAATACACAGGAAAAACTGTACAAAAAAGATCTTCACAACCCAGATAATCACGATGGTGTGATCACTCACTGAGAGCCAGATATCCAGGAATGTGAAGCCAAGTGGGCCTTAGGAAACATCGCTATGAACAAAGCTAGTGGGGGTGATGGAAGTCCAGTTATTTCAATTCCTTAATGATGATGCTGTGAAAGTACTGCACTCAATATGCAAGCAAATTTGGAAAACTCAGCAGTGGCCACAGGATGGGAAAAGTTCAGTTTTCACTGCAATCCCAAAGAAAAGCACTGTCAAAGAATGCTCTAACTATTATACAATTACATTCATTGCACACAGCAGCAAAGTAATACTCAAAATTCTCCAGGCCAAGCTTCAACAATACGTGACCCATGAACTTCCAGATGTTCAAGCTGATTTTACAAAAGTCAGAGGAACCAGTGATCAAATTGCCAGCATTCCCTGGATCATCAAAAAAGCAAAAAATTCAGAAAAACCTCTATTTCTTCTTTATTTACTAACCCAAAGGCTTAGACTGTGTGAATCACAATAAACTGTGGAAAATTCTGAAAGTGATGGGAATACAAGACCACCTGAGCTGCCTCTTGAGATATTTATATGCAGGTCAGAAAGCAACAGATAGAAATCGTCATGGAACAACAGACTGGTTCCTAGTAGGAAAAGGAGTGTGTCAAGGCTGTATATTGTCACCCAAATTATTTAACTTATATGCAGATTACATCATGACAAACATTGGCCTAGATGAAGCACAAGCTGGAATGAAGATTGTGGGGAGAAATATCAGTAACCTCAGATATACATATGACACCATCCTTATGGCAGAAAGTGAAACAGAACTAAAGAGCCTCTTGGTGAAAATGAAAGAAGAGAGTGAAAAAGTTGGCTTAAAGCTCAACGATCAGAAAACTAGGATGATGGCATCTGGTCCAGCCACTTCATGGCAAATTTATGGGGAAAGAGTGGAAGACTTTATTTTTATCACGTAAGCTGTGTGTCCTTGTGTGGCTATGTGGATAAGTGCTCCAAGTACTCCGACTGGTTCCCCCCTCATGCTCATGCCTCCCCCCTCATTCCCCATGGGGCAGCTCCCATCGACCTTGACTTGTGACTGTAGGCACTTTGCAGGCGCCACAGCAACTTTATTGAAGCCTGAGTGACACCTGCCCCTATGACATGTGGCCAGAATGTCCCAAGTGTGTCCCAAAGTGTGACCCTAGTGCCCATGAGGAACACCCCACCCTGCTGCTTGGGGTTGGCTCAGTCTGCCTTAGCACCATGTCCAGGCTCACAGGCTGCTGCTGGTCAGCCACTAGCTCCCTCAGTATGTGATGTAAGACCACGGGCTCAGCAGCAGTAGCCCATGGAACTTGTGGGTCTAGTCTGTGATGATGAAAATGACCTGCAGGCAGACGGGGCACTGGAAGTGCTGAGAGCCTGGCCCAGTACTGCCCTGGGCCGAGCATTCCAGGGCTAGAGTCGATGGACAGTAGCCCCAAGGCCATCAGGGGCACTGTGGGTGGGTCTTGGGCCTCCCCAGAAGAAGAACTCAGTTTGAGATGCCCCTGGGCCTGGAGGTTTCCAAGGGTTAGGACACGCTGAACAGGTTAGGCAAAGGGGACAGGGAACTTCAGGGGCTCGAGTGAGCCTCTGTCCACAGGGGGTGAGTCAGCCTGACTTTGGGGTTGGGTGGTGTAGGCATGGAAGGGTCAAGGGTAGTGGCTCGGAGTAGGTGCTCATTGAGATTGGGGGAGAGGGGGTGGCAGGACTGGCCTGCAGGTCAAAGTGCAGCTCAGGGCTCCACCTATCTGGCCCTCATGCCCATGTATGGGTAGAAGCTCTCCTTGTCCCTCTTCTTCCAGTAACCCTCAGTGTCTATGGATAGCTTGCCAGTGAGTGCCTTCATCTAGCCTTGTGGCAGGAGCCCAGGGAAGCGGTCATCCAGGTCTGTGCAACTAGGAAGAGGAGGGGGCAGTGCAAAGGGGCCCCCTGCTGGTCTCCTGGGTCTCTGTGCTCAGTTGCCTGACTCGGATTGGGGTGAGTAGGGTCTGGATGGCTGTGCAGCAGGGCAGCGCCAAAGAACTGAGGCTACACTGCCTCACTTTCCAAGGGAATTCCAGAGAAGGCAAAGAAGCTCCCCGTCCACCCACAAGCAGTTATCACTCCATGTCTGCATGAACAGATTTTCTCTATAACTAAGTGTACTTATTTACAAACTTAAATAAAGTGGGTTTTTCTAACCATACTACCCTGCCCTGGCAAGGGCCAGGAGCCATGTGTCCTGCCAATTCTCCAGAAGGATGGAAGGTGCCCACTTAGGGGGTCCCAGTGTGGTTCTGGGTACTGGTTAGGGGGTCAGCAGAGTGATTGAAGTGCACAGACTTGTAGGTACACGGAGGCTCCTCAGTACAGTAGAGAACATTAGGACCAGGAGGAATGAAAGAGGAGTCAGCCTGTAGCCTAGGGCTGGGAATTGGAGTGAGGTAACAGGGTTTCAGAAAACAAAGATCATGGCATCTGGTCCTATCACTTCATGGGAAATAGATGGGGAAACAGTGGAAACCATGTCAGACTTTATTTTTGGGGGCCCCAAAATCACTGCAGGTGGTCACTGCAGCCATGAAATTAAACAACACTTACTCCTTGGAAGTAAAGTTATGACCAACCTAGATAGCATATTGAAAAGCAGAGACATTACTTTGCCAACAAAGGTCCATCTAGTCAAGGCTATGGTTGGTTCCAGTGGTCATGTATGGATGTGAGAGTTGGACTGCAAACAAAGTTGAGGGCCAAAGAATTGATGCTTATGTACTGTGGTGTTGGAGAAACTCTTGAGAGTTCCTTGGACTGCAAGGAGATCCAACCAGCCCATACTAAAGGAGATGAGTCTTGGTATTTCTTTGGAAGGAATGAAGCTAAAGCTAAAACTCCAGTACTTTGCCCACCTCATGCGCAGAGTTGACTCATTGGAAAAGACTTTGACGCTGCGAGGGATTGAGGGCAGGAGGAGAAGGGGACAACAGAGGATGAGGTGGCTGTATGGCATCACTGAATGAATGGGCGTGAATCTGAGTGAACTCCGTGAGTTGGTGATGGACAGGGAGGGCTGGGATGCTGTGATTCATGGGGTCACAAATCGTCGGACATGACTGAGTGACTGAACTGTGGAGCGTTTACTGTGTGAGCCACCAGGGACGGTTTGGCCTCTGGTAGAATTTCTGCTCCTGAAAGACGGGTTATTGTCTGTCTCCTCACAGCTGTCACGTGCCTGGAACATAATCTGGCCAGAGGCAGGTGCTAAACAAATATCTGTGACTGAATGCACAGTCTGAGTGTGAAGGTGCACAGGAAAGGTGGCATCAGGTGGCAGACTGGGGGTTAACCAGATTAGGAGGCAGGGACAGGAAAGAGGCATACAGCGTTTCTGAGTATGGACGCTCAGCCCCCTTGGACTCAACTCCACTCAAGCCCATCTCTTCCCGAGACAATTGATTTTTAATGGAAGACTCTCTCTGGCCTACAAGCACTTGCGTGACCTGCCCTTCATGAGTTAAAAAACAGTTCTGAGCCAGATCCCACCACCTGAGCCTGATGCTTCTGAGGCCTTTTCCACCTCTGCTTGTGAGGTGGTGCTGAGAGGCAAAGTCTTGCATGTGGTTTTGGGGATTTCTCATTTACGGAGCTCAGCTCCACCTGCAGGGCCGCCAATGCCTCCAGCACCTCCAGTAGGGGCTGGTCGCTCAAGGCTTCTGTCCTTGGATGTTCTTTGCCCTGCTCCTACAGCTTCTCCTCCCACTCTTGCGAGGGCAGCCTCCCCTGCTTCTCCTCCACCACCACTTCAACCTCCCCAATGATGTCTTCCACCAGCAACAGAACACTTGTCAGACCACAGCACCTCTACCACTTCCAGGGCTGCTCCTTCCTCCACTACCTTCCTGCGGAAGAAGGCAGCCTAATCGCTTGGTGGGCCCCATGCTGCCTGTGGCATCCGAATGGCCCCCACACACTAGCAGGTCTCAGGGCCCCAGCATCCTGAATCCTCAGGCTCACTCTGAAGAAGCCCCAAAGTCTCCGTGAACAGCAGGACCCAGGGAAGTATGATGCAGACAAAGGTGCTTAATTCAGCCTACCTTGGTGAGAATCACCTGGGTCTCACATGCTGTAAGCAGAGCTTCTCTGAATGAGACTAGGAAACATGGAGCCCCCAAGCTTCCAGGCTCAGTCTGTCACCTGCTACCCTCATGATGTGAATCCAGGCTCTGTATCCAGGCTGCATGAGCCTGAGCTTCCCCAACAGGGAGAAGAGAAGTTCCTAGCCTCTACACTATTATGCCTTCCGGCCTCACCTCCTGACATCCTCACAACCTCTGTGCATTGTCACTTACCTCTCCTGGAAGAACCTTCCACCTGGGGTAGCACTGCAGGGGATTGACTCATAGGCCCTCGCCAATGATCTGCTGGCTGCACTGCAGAGGACAGCATAAAGATGACCAGCCCAGAAACCTCCTATGGGCAGTCAAGTACCCCAACATCAATCGTCCATTCTGGGGAGGACCAGATGGACTGCACCTCAGGAATCCTGTTTCATCCTGGAGAGTTGTGGTCCAAGAACCAGTTGAGGAAGTTCACGCTGCTGGTATCTGGCCCGAGGTTGGGAGCTCCCCATTCATCCTCACAGAAGCAGTGGACTGGAGATGACAACCATGCCCTATATCCTGAAGGAGGACAGGGGAGACAGGGAAGATTCAGATAGGCAGTGAATCCGACTCCCTCTCCCACCCACCCACACTTCCCTGGGAGCCAGGTCGCACCAGCAATTCCAAAGTGGTACACCTTAATGATCTCTCTGTTCCTGATGTATAGGTTGTCCCAAAAGGAAAATACCAGCCTGCAGCGGGCCTGGGGATGGCCTTGTTCCAGAACCTGCCATGATCAGGAGGATGGAAAAGGTGAAGGTACACAAGCTTCTAGGGTCTGAAGCTTGCCTGCCAGGCAGGCATCTGAATCTTCCATTTTTCCTTTCCAAAGGCTCATGGCGAACGCACACACCCAGGTCATAGGATCCTTCGATCCACAGTTGCCTTCCCAGCTCCCCCACCCACCTGTCCTCAGGCTCCTTCCCTGCCCTTCAAAGCCATCATGGAGATAAGCAAGTCTTCATCTTGGTCGCTGATCATGACTGGCATCTGGCAGTGGTTCATAATCTGCTCAAAGTCAAGGAACCAGTCATGTCACATGCTGGGGAAGGAAGAGTCTCGAGTAACAGGGTTAGTAGGGCAGATCAAGGGCACCAGAACATGAACCTGTACTTGTTTTCTCAGGATCACCCATACTTCAGGTGCATACAAGTCTTATAGGAGTACCACTTTGGCATCGCTGGTGCTGTGCATCTGGGTATTCCCAGTTGCCCAGCTGCTACACCAACATCTCCATCACCTGCCACAACAGGCTATGCTCTCATACCTCTGTGTCGCCTGTGATTTTCTGGGACCCTTCTTCATATTCCCCAAGGGAGGATCTGTTTCTGACCCTTTTTGATGTATGCCTGGCATGTGTGTCCTGGGAACTGGCATGTCTGTTGCCTGAAACTTCAGTATCTGCAGTCCCTGCAGCATGTGTTCTCCCTGCAAAAGTGCCCATGTCCGTGTGTTTAGCAATAGAGGCCTGCATCTCTTCTCTGCTCCCAGTCTTGACAAGGGATGACGTGGATGTGTTGGAGTCATCTGGCCGACTGTCACCAGTCACTGATGACCTCCATTTCCTCCCAAAGTGTGTGGCTCCTATTCAGATATGAGCCAAACTGAGCCTCCCATACCCATCTGTTCAGACATGTACAGGTAGAGAGGTTCTGAGGCTCTGCTGGCCCCCGAGATCACATGCTGGAGATCACAGTGCCCCTGAACCTCAATTCTTTTAGCCCTCAATACCCTTGGCCTCCCCTCAGCTGGTGGGTTCCCTCACCCACACCCCTCCTACTGCTCCTGTTCCTTCTAATCCTCCTGAGAATAATGATATGCCTCCCTGGTGATGGAACTTCTCTGCCTGCAGGGACGATTTCTCCTCTGATGGTCCTTCCTCTGGAGATGATTACGCTAGGGGTCTTTGTCATCTGTGGAGCTCAGCTCATTCTGCAGGGCTGCCAATGCCTCCAGCGCCTCCAGTGGGGGCTGGTCGCTCAAGGCTCCAGTCCTTGGATATTCCTGGCTCTGCTCCTCTGGCTTCTCCTACCACTCCTGTGAGGACAGCTTCTCCTGCTCCTCTCTGCCACCACTTCATCCTCCTCAATGATGTCTTCCACCAGCAGCTGGAACGCTTGCCAAACTGCACCAACTCTCCCTACTTCAGGGCCTCTCCTTCCTCCAATGCCTCCCCACTGAACAAGACAGACTCCTCACCTGGTGGGCACCCTGCTGCCTGTGACATCCCCGATGGCCCCAGCACAGCTCTGGGTCTCAGGGCCCCAGCACCCTGAGAGCCTGTGAGCTTCGAGCTCACACCAAAGAAGCCCCAGGGTCTCCACGAGCAGCATGACCCAGGGAAGGATGATGCAGACAAAGGTGCTTGATTCAGCTTGCCTCCGTGAGAATCACCTGGGTCTTGCGTGCTGTAAACAGAACTTCTCTGAATGAGACTAGAACACATGAAGCCCCTAAGCCTCCAGTCTCAGCCTGTCATTGCTACCTGTACGACCTGAATCCAGGTTCTGCATCTAGGCTGCATCAGCCTTAGCTTCCCCACCTGGGAGAGGAGAGGGTCCTGGCCTCTATATGGATTTGCCTTCAGGTCTCAAGCATGATCCCCTCACAAGCTCTGTGTCTGGTCACTTATGTCTCATGGGAGGACCTACTGATCTGCTGGCCACATGGGGGAGGTCAGCATAAGACTGACCAGGCTCCAAGCCCTCCCTGGGCAGCCAAGAAACCGAACATCACTCATCCATTCTGGGGAGGCCCAAAGGCACCACCCTCAGCAATCCTGTTTCATCCCCGAAAGTTGTGTTCCAATAACCAGTTGAGCAAGTTCAGGCTCATGGTGACTGGCCTGAGGCTGGGATGGCTTCATCTATCCTCACAGACGTAGTGGGCTGGAGAGGACATCTGAGGCACAGAGAAGTCGTTAAGGAGTACAACTTTGGCATCACTGGTACTCTGCATCTCAGTACTCCCACTTGCCCAGCCGCCACACCAACATCCCCATCCCCTGCCATACCATACAATGCGTTCATCCCTCTGGGTCCCCCGTGGTCCTCTGGGACCCTTGTTCTCATCACACAGGGAGGATTAGTTTCTGACCCATCCTGATGTATGCCTGTCATGTGTGTCCTGGGGTTTTGCATGTCACTGACCTGAAACTACAGGATATGCTTCTATGGGAGAAGATGAAGAGGACTTGGTGTTGCTCTGTGTGAGTGTAGAGATGAAAATTTAGCTGGGGAGCCTGTATCATGTGTGGGGTGGCAGTGCCATTTGCTGAAAAGGCATAGAAAGACGGTGCCCATAAAAAGAATGGAATATTGACATTTGCAGCAACATGGAAGGTATACTATTAACTAAAATAACATGACAGAGTTAGACAAATACTGTATGACATCACTTTTAGAATCTAAAAACACCACAAAGTAGAGAATATAACAACAATGGAGGCTCAAAAATATAGAGAACAATCTACTGGTTACCAGGGGGAAGGGAAGAGGATAGGGCAGTACAGAGGTGGGGGATTGGGAGGCACACTGTGTTACGTGAAACATGAGTTCAAGGATGGACTGTAAAACATGGGGAATAGACACAGTACTCTATAATATCTATAAATTGAAAATAAACTTTAACAATTGGATAATGAGAAAGAAAGGGAAAGAAGGAGGTGGGAGGAAGGAGGGAAGAAAGGAAGGAAAATAACGGTGTTTTTGGAGGTCACAAAGCCAGCATTTATTAGACTCTTTTTAGCAAAGGAATTTAGTTTATTTTTTTTAAGTTATTTATTTTAATTGGAGGCTACTTACTTTACAATGCTGTAGTGGTTTTTGCCATACTTGACAGGAATCTTCCAAAGGGGTACATGGGTTCCCCATCCTGAAGCCCCCTCTCACCTCTCACTGCATCCCACCCCTCTGTAGCATCCCAGTGCCTCAGCCCCGAGCACCCTGTCTCATGCATCGAACCTGGACTGGCGATCTGTTTCACATATGACAATATACATGTTTCAATGCTATTCTCTCAGATCATCCCAACCTCGCCTTCTCCCATAGAGTCCAAAAGACTGATCTGTACATCTGTCTCTTTAGTTTTCTCACATATAGGGTTATCATTACCATCTTTCTAAATTCCATAAATATGCGTTAGTATACTGTATTGGTGTTTTTCTTTCTGACTTATTTCACTCTGTATAATAGGCTACAGTTTCATCCACCTCATTAGAACTGATTCAAGTGTATTCTTTTTAATGGCTGAGTAATATTCCATTGTGTATATGTACCACTGGTTTCTTATCCATTCGTCTGCTGGTGGACATCTAGGTTGCTTCCAGGTCCTGACTATTGTAAACAGTGCTGTGATAATCATTCGGGTACACATGTCTCTTTCAATTCTGGTTTCCTTGGTGTGGGTGTGTATGCCCAGCAGTGGGATTGCTGGGTCCTATGGCAGTTCTAGTTCCAGATTTTTAAGGAATCTCCACACTGTTCTCCATAGTGGCTGTACTAGTTTGAATTGCCACCAACAGTGTAAAAGGATTCCCTTTTCTGCACACCCTCTCCAGTATTTATTGCTTGAGATATTTGGATAGCAGCCATCCTGGCCAGCGGGAGATGGTACCTAATTGTGGTTTTTGATTTACATTCCTCTGATAATGAGTGATGCTGAACAACTTTTCAGGTGTTTGTGAGCCAGCTGTATGTCTTCTTAAGAAAAAGGAATTTAAAACTGTGCATTGGGCTCCCACAGGTTGAGCAGGGGGAGTAGCCCACATCCTGTGCAGGCAATAATGGGGGGCTTGCACACGAAGAGTTTTATTATGAGAATAAAACCAAGTAAAAAATGGTTCTGTTTTGATTACCATCTCCATACTC
>SJYE01001344.1:58537-76309 GCA_006408755.1 Eudorcas thomsonii | reverse complement strand
CCAGAAAATAAACATAGTGTAAAATCTGTTGATCATTTATATCTAATTATGACTGTAAAAATGTAAGGGAATTTTTAAGAAAAAAAAATCTGCAAAAGATACAGTTTAAGATGCCTCAATTAAGGCGATTTTCTTTGGTCCATACTTTCAAAATAACTGACAAATTAATACATTTCACTTTAAAACATTTTTCAAATTCAGCAAGATATTTTATGTTGCAAGACAAGAAGATTTTGTACTTTTCAAGCGAAAAATGACTGTACTTTGCATAAATACTTTGTTTGACATATTTAGACATTTAACTACATTGTGTGTCTTTACTCTAACAATTTTTGTGGTATCACTATATATTTAGAATCAACTGTTTGAATGAGGGGTGTATATTAGTATGTTCCCTCAGGGACTGCAGGCTCTTCAGGAAGAGGTACCAAAGGCTTCCAAACTATAAAGTATTCTCCTGTGTTGGTGCCAACTGTTTAACAGGGGCTTATCTTAATTAACTCCCTCATAGAAGATAATGAATTTTTAAAGATAAGTACTAAAACTGTGGCCCCATAAAACTGTAGGTACACATGTATACACATATATACACATATGTGTGAATGTTTGTGTATATATATGTGTGTGTGTATATTAAAATTCTGTACCTTGTAAAATATATATAAAATATTAAAACCTGACGTTAGTGACAAGAAACTTTTAAAATTTAAACCAACAAAATTTGATTTTGGAGAGGAAAAGTGCTTAATTAATGACTTTAATTTAGAATACTGGAGTATGGAGATGGTAATAAAAGGATAGCCAATTTTTACTTGGTTGTATTCTTGTAATAAAACTCTTTCTGGGCAATACCCCCTGGATTGCCTGCACTGGATGTGGGCCACTCCCCCTGCCCCTCCTGTGGGAGCCCACTGCTCCATTCTAAATTCCTTCATTACAAAGGGCCTAATCAATATTGGATTTGTGACCTGCAAAAACGCCATTCTTATCCCTCCTTTCTTCCCTCTTTCCTCCCCCTCTTTCTTTTCTTTTGTTTTCTTGTTATACAATTGCTGAAGTTTGCTTTCCATTTATAGTTATTCCAGAGTACCGGATCTCTTCCCCATGCTGTACAATAAATCCTTGAGCTCATCTTACACCTACTATGGTGTGCCTCCCGCTCACCTCATCCTCTGTATTGCCCCTGCCTCTTCCCCTCCCTGCTGGTAACCAGTAGATTGTTCTCTGGATCTCTGAGACTCCATTTCTGTTATATTCTCTACTTTGTGTTATTTTCAGATTATGTAAGTGATATCATACAGTATTTGTCTCTATCTGAGTTATTTTTCTTAGTACTATAACTTCCTAATTCTTGCAAGGGCATTTTTTCATGGCTGAATAGTATTCCACAGGTCTTCTGGTTGGCTCAGTGGCAAAGAATCCGCCTGGCAATCAGGAGATGTGGGTTCAATCCCAAGTTAAGGAAGATCTATTGGAAAAAGAAATGACAAACCACTGGAGTATTCTTGCCTGGAAAATTCCATCGGCAGAGGAGTCTGGAGGGGTAGAGTCCATGGTTTCCAAAGACTGGGACATGACGTAGTGACTGAACAACAACAAGTGTCCCAAAGTACATATATACCACATTTTTATCCATTCATTTATCATCTAATGGACATTTGCATTGCTTCTATGTCTTGGTGAATGATGTAACTCAAGGAACATTGGGGTAATGCATGCTTTTAATTAACATTTTGAGTCTTTTTAAAATATATATCTAAGAATAACATTGCTAAGTCATGTGTTGTTACATTTTTAGTTTTCTGAGAAATTTGCATACTGAAAACCACCACTATTTTACTCCTGAGGACTACCATTTAGAGAGCAAGATGGATCTCTGAGGTTTTTAGTTGCTGACAGCATATCCTGAGGTGTAATAAACACTACTATGAAGTAGGTTCCCTACAGGAAACTAACTTGTATGCCTTTTTAACAAATGGCACTAATACCCCACAGATGACTTGGCTCCCTAGTTACATTCCCAACTCTGCCCTCACACACAGAAACACAAAGTGTTTTTCCCCTTGTCCCATGGGAAGTGTAACATTGGGGCTCAGTCTAGACCCAGTTTTTTCTCCTACTTTCTGGCTAACTGGATATTCTGGTCCCATCACCAAGATGGAATAAATCTTTAAATGAAATACCAGAAACTATAAAACTTCTAGAGGAAAATACAGGTAGAACATTCTCTAACATAAATCACAGCAGGATCCTCTATGACCCCCCACCCAGATTCATGGAAATAAATAAAAAATAAATGAAATCAATGGGACATAAGTAAACTTAAAAGCTTCTTCACAACGAAGGAAACAATAAGGAAGGTGAAAGACAGCCATCGGAATTGGAGAGAATAATACCAAAAGAAGTAACTGACAAAGAGTGAATCTCAAAAATATGCAAGCAGCTCAACACCAGAAATGGAAACTACCCAATCAAAAGAAAAATTGCTCAATGTCACTCATTATCAGAGAAATGCAAATCAAAACCACAATGATGTACCATCTCACAACGATCAGAATTGCTGCTATCAAAATGTCTACAAGCAATAAATGCTGGAGAGGGTGTGGAGTAAATGGAACCCTCTTACACTGTTGGTGGGAATGCAAACTAGTACAGCCACTATGGAGAACAGTATAGTGATTCCTAAAAACTGGGAAATAGAAATGCCATATGACACAGCAATACCACAGCTAGGCATACATGCCAAGGAAACCAGAACTGAAAGAGACACATGTAGCACAATGTTCATCACAGCACTGTTTACAATAGCCAAGACATAGAAGAAACCAGTGGTACGTATATACAATGAAATATTACCCAGCCATTAAAAACAATGCATTTGAATCTGTTTTACTGAGGTGGATGAACCTGGAGCTTATTTATGGGAGAAGTCAATGGCAACCCACTCCAGTACTCTTGCCTGAAGAATCCCATTGACGGAGGAGCCTGGTGGGCAGACTGAAGTAAGTCAGAAAGAAAAACACCAATACAGTACACTAACACATATATATGGAATTTAGAAATATGGTAACAATAACCCTGTTTCCCAAACAGCAAAAGAGACACAGATGTACAGATAAGTCTTTTGGACTCTGTGGGAGAAGGTGAGGGTGGAATGATCTTAGAGAATAGCATTGAACATGTATATTATCACATGTGAAAGAGATCACCAGTCCAGGTTCAATGCATAGGACAGGGTGCTCGGGGCTGGTGTACTGGGCTGACCCAGAGGGATGGAGTGAGGAGGGAGGTGGGAAGCGGGTTCAGGATGGGGAACACATGTACACCCGTGGAGGATACATGTCAAGTATGGCAAAAACCACTACAACATTGTAAAGTAATTATCTTCCAATTTAAATAAATTGAACACACTAAACTCCTTTGCTAAAAAAGGACTTATCAATGTTGACTTTGTGACCTCCAAAAACACAATTATTTTTCTTCCTTTCTTCCCTCCTTTCTACCCCTCTTTCATTCTTTCTTTTTCTTATTATACAATTGTTAAAGTTTGCTTTCCATTTATAGTTATTACAGAATGCTTGCTCTATTCACGATGTTGTACAGTCCATCCTTGAACTCATCTTACACCTACCACGGTGTGCCTCCCACTCCCCGACCTCTGTATTGCACCTCCCTCTTCCCCTCCTTGCTGGTAATCAGTAGATTGTTCTCTATATCTGTTGGCCTCCATTGTTGTTATATTCTCTACTTCGTGGTGTCTTTAGATTCTATAAGTGATATCATACAGTATTTGCCCATCTCTGTCTGTGTTATTTTACTTAATAATATACAATCCATGGTGCTGCAAATGTCAATATTCCATTCTTTTTATGGGCACATTCTTTCTATGTCTTTTTAGCAAATGGCACTGCCACCCTACACATGGCACAGCTAAGTTTCCATCTCTTCACTCACACAGGGAAACACCAAGTCCTCTTCTCCAATGGGAAGTATATCTTTGAAGCTGAGTCTGGAACCAGTTCTTCCTCTTCTGCTTTCTGGAAAACTGGACCTTCTGGTCCCTTCTCCAACACCACATGACCTATCTTCTTCCCTCTTTACACATTTATGCCTGCCCTGCCCTCTCTGACCCCACTCTCACAGAACTCAGAGACAAAAATAATTTCACACAAGGTTGATTTTTTTTCATTATGAATATATGCAGTTGGTATAATGATCAACGTCTGTACTGTTGGCCAGTACTCAGCAGCAAAACCAAAGAAGATTTCTGAGGACTCTAACCATGCTCTGAAGTCACTTGCTGCCCACTGGTCTCACTTGAATGACAGGGGTCTCCACACTCTCTGGTACCAGGGTCCAACCCCGGTTGGATCCAGGGTATCTGAGGTATGGATTGCAAAGCTAGTAAACTATATAGATATACAGAGAGATAAGAAAATAATTTACAGTTAAGACAATAGAGGAGATAAGAGGCTGATATTCCTTGGTTTACACAGAAAGCCAGTAAAGCCTCAGACAAGAGACTTACACTGTTCATTTAGGCCACAGGCACTCTCTCGAATAGTGAAGGTGCCCCCTTCTTGGGTGGGTCTTAGAAGCCCAGGCAGGAAAGTGAACTCAGAGGGCCCCTGTGCTCCAGGGAATTAGCCTTAAAAAAAAGATAAAGAGAGAAAGAAAGTATGACATGGGGAGGCCAACCTTGTGCAAGTCCCATAACTTTACTTTCAAAAGGAGCTTATATACTCTAAGTGTTACATAATGGAAGAGGCAGAGTCATGCAGGGGCAGCAATCCTGACCCTTAACGATAACAGGCTTTCTTTCTGCATACCTTTCCGTATATAAAGTGTCTCAGATGATTTATATTACCTTCTGGCCAGGAGGCCTATTTAACATTTTATGGCTTTTTTCCATGATAAATGTTAATCAACCAAAAAACTCACTTTCCTTTGAAGTGTTCTTTTTTTTCTTTAATCTGCATCACCCTCAAAGTACTAAATAAAGTTACATTCTTACAGACCAAAGGTTCAGTTGGTAACCACAATGAAAGTGCTTAACTCAAGTGCTTAACTCATTGCTAATGCCAGGGCTACTACCTGTTTTTTTCTATATACCAACTGTATCAACAAATAAGAGATGAAAATTTGGCAGCAAGTATTGGCTCAACAATGAAACCCTTAACTAGTTCTATTCTAACGATTTTTAACTCCTTGAAAGGCTCTACATTCCTAGAATATCTGAAGCTTCCTCTGCTCTTGAGGTTGTGAGGCTGTAATCAATCACATGCATAGTTGAAAAAGTCCAGATAAACCTGTCAGTCAAGTTAGAAAGCTATCAGAGGGGTTTGAATAGAAGCAATCCAATTACACCCAAGAGACTTATTAACTAGAGCTCAAAGTTTTTTTTTTTTGTTTTTTGTTTTTTTTGCAGAAAAATTGTCTGGGATTGCCCTCCATTGGTAACAGAAGAGTTAGTGAAAAATAAGAGGACAGGCAAATTCTGGATTTGGGGTAAATATTTGAACAGGTCCAAGGGGACTCTCGAGTCCTACTTGCCTTTGTCTGTCAGGCCTCTTCCACATGGGTGGGATATCCCGTGCTGTATCACGGCCCTCTGGGAACTCCTGCAGTCCATTCTGATTCAGCTCTTCATTCAGCTTGGAGCACTGGCTACAGAGCTTTGAGCCTCTGATTTTTTTTCTTTTAAGTTTCCTTGTGCTGGGCTGTTTCTGAGAAGTTTTCTTGGTCAGCTTTGCCTGAGGGTGATTATTCACTGTCACAGTTACCCAGGCCACCTGGAGAAAACAAGAGAGTGGTAGAGAATGGCATTGGTTTGAGGAAGAGGTTGAAGGTGGATGGGAACTACAGCTTCAGGAGAAAGGATGTGGACAGAAAAGGGTTATGTGCTAGGCAAGGACAGGGCAGGGGGTCTTCTAGGGTGTGGTCAATGGGCAAGAGGAGTTTGGGTGGGTTCAGCTCACCTTAACATGTTTTTGGACCTCAATTGACAGGAGGTCTTCTTCTTTTTGTCCTGAGTACTAGGAGGCAGGTGTTTCATAACAACTCTGGAGTTTTGTGCCTTCCAGTCACCTTAGTCATTTTGAGGCCTCCCAATGGTCTGTTCCAGATCCCTTGAAAATCCCTATATATACACCTCCCCAGGGAGAAACATCCTCATGCTTTATGAGGTCAGCAAGTTTGTTCCCCAGCAAATGGTGGTCCTTGGTGAGCCTTGACATCACAAAGCCGCATCGTGACACCTCTAGCGGAGAATGTGAACAACTCTGATGTTAGTGGGAAAAATGAGGCATTTATAATTCCCCTAAAGATGCCTCCAAACTCACCTGTCATCCTCATCTCTCTAAGTCAACTCTGATGTGTCACATGGCAGGGAGAGTGTGTCTCCAAATATAATAAATTTGTTTATTATATCAATTTATGATTATAAAAGTGTAAGGGAATTTAAAAAAGACCTGCAAAAGATACAGCTTAGGTAGCTCAAGGTAACATAGGTTCATTTTCTTTTTTCCATATTCTCAAAATAATTGATAATGAAGAATGAATTTCATTTAAAACCTATTTTTCAAATTCAGAAAAATATTTTATGTTCAAATGTAAAACAATTTTCTCCTTTTCAAGCTAAAAAAAAATTGTACCTTGCAGTGCATACTTTGCTTCACTGATTTAGACCTAAATAAAAGCTCATTTGTGTCTTTTCCTAAATAAAAGCTCATTTGTGTCTTTTCCTTGACAATTTTTGTGGTATCATTGTGTATTTAGAAACGACTATTTGAATGTGGGATGTGTATAAGTACATCACCTCGGGGACTCCAGGCTGTGCGGGAAGTGATCTGAAGGCCTTGAAAACCACTAAGGATGCTCTGTGGAATGGAGCAATGGTAACCATGGCAACCTGTTTTACTGACAATTGTTTAACAGGGTATTCTCTTAATGAAATCACTCATAGAAGACAATGAATTCTTTAAAAGAACTTCTAAAACTGTGGCTGTATGAATTTACGTAGACCCATATGTGTGTGCGTTTGTATATATGTACACTGAAACTTTGTACCTTGTGTATAATATATAAAATATTAATACCTGACATATATGACAACAAGTGTTTAAAACAGAAACCAACAGAATTTGGTTTTGCAGAGGAAAAGTATTTAATTACTGACATTATTTTAGAATACTGGAGTATGGAGATGGTAATCAAAACAAAATCAGCATTTACTTCATTTTATTCTTGTAATTAAACTCTTCGTTGGCAATGCCCCCCAGTTGCTTGTATGGGATGTGCACTACTACCCCTGCTCCACATGTGGGAGCCCAATGCTCCATTCTAAATTCCTTTCTCCAAAGAAGACATACCGATGGCTAACAAACACATGAAAAGATGCTCAAGATCACTCATTATCAGAAGAATGCAAATCAAACCCACAAATAAGTACCATCTCATGCTGGTCAGCATGGCTGCTATCCAAATATCTCAAGCAATAAATGCTGGAGAGGATGTGGAGAAAAGGGAACCATCATACCCTGCTAGTAGGAGTGCAAACTAGTATAACCACTATGAAGAACAGTGTGGAGAGTCCTTAAAAACCGGGAAAAAGAACTGCCATATGACTCAGCAATCCCCCAGCTGGACATACACGCTGAGGAAAACAGAACTGAAAGAGACACGTGTACCACAATGTTCATCACAGCACTGTTTACGCAACCAGTGGTACATATACACAATGTTATATTACCCAGCCATTAAAAAGAATGCATTTGAATCAGTTCTAATGAGGTGGATGAACCTGGAGCTTATTATATAGAGTGAAGGAAGTCAGAAAGAAAAACACCAATACAGTATACTAACGCATATATATGGAATTTAGAAATATGGTAAGGATAACCCTGTATGCAAGACAGCAAAAGAGACACAGAGGTACAGATCAGTTTTTGGGACTCTGGGGGAGAAGGTGCGGGTGGAATGATATGAGAGAATAGCATTGAAACATGTATATTATCATATGTGTAATAGATAATCAGTCCATGTTCAATGCATGGGCGAGGGTGCTCAGGACTTGTGCACTGGGATGACCCAGAGGGACGGAAAGAGAGGGAGGTGTGAGGGGGGGTTCAGGATGGAAAACACATGTACAGCCGTGGCGGATACACGTCAAGTATGGCAAAAACCACTAAAATATTGTCAAGTAATTACTTTCCAATTTAAATAAAGTGAATAAACTAAACTCATTTGCTAAAAAGGGCCGAATCAATGTTGACTTTGTGACCTCCAAAACCAGCATTGTTTTCCTTCCTTTCTTCCCTCCTTCCTCCCCCTCTTTCTTTCCTTTTGTTCCTTATTATACAATTGTTAAAGTTTGCTTTCCATTTACATTTATTACAGAGAACTGGCTGTATTCCCCATGTTGTACAATACATCCTTGAGCTGATTGTACACCTACCATGGTGTGCTTCCCACTACTCGACCTCTGTATTCCACCTCCCTCTTTCCCTCCCCGCTGGTAATCAGAAGATTGTTCTTTATATCTGTTAGCCTCCATTGTTGTTACATTGTCTACTTTGTGGTGTCTTTAGACACCATTCAGCATTTGTCTATCTCTTATTGTGTTATTTTACTTAATAGTATACCTTCCATGTTGCTGCAAATGTCAATATTCCATTTCTTTATAGGCACCTTATTTCTATGTCTTTTTAGCAAATGGCACTGCCATCCCACACATGACATAGTTCCCCAGCTAAGTTTCCATCTCTGCACTCACACAGTGAAACACCAACTCCTCTTCTTCTTCTCCCATGGGAAGTATATCTTTGAAGCTGAGTCTGGAACCAGTTCTTCCTCGCCTACTTTCTGGCCAACTAGACCTTCTGGTCCCATCTCCAACACCACAGTACCCATCTTCCTCCCTCTTCACACATTTATGTCTGCCCTGTCCTCTCTGCCACCCACTCTCACAGAACTCAGAGACAAACATAATTTCACATAGGTTGATTTTATATTCATTATGAATGTATGCAGTTTGTATAATGGTCAACGTGATAGAATGTGGTCCACTGGAGAAGGGAATAGTAAGCCACTTCAGTATTCTTACCTTCAGAACACCATGAACCGTATGAAAAAGCAAAATATAATATACCAAAAGAGGAACTCCCCAGGTATTAGGTGCCCAATATGCTACTGGAGATCAGTGGAGAAATAACTCTAGAAAGAATAAAGGGATGGAGCCAAAGCAAACGCAGTACACAGTTGTGCATGTGACTGGTGATAGAAGCAAAATCCAATGCTGTAAAGAGCAATATTACATAGGAACCAGGAATGTCAGGTCCATGAATCAAGGCAAATTGAAGTGGTCAAACAAGAAATGGCAAGGGTGAACGTCGACATTCTATGAATCAGTGAACTAAAATGGACTGGAATGGGTAAATTTAACTCAGAAGACCATTATATCTATAACTGTGGGCAGGAATCCCTCAGAAGAAATGGAGTAGCCATCATGGTCAACAAGAGTCCGAAATGCAGTAATTGAAGGCAATCGAAAAAATGACAGAATGATCTCTCTTTGTTTCAAAAGCAGACCATTCAATATCAGAGTTATCCAAGTCTATGCCCATATCAGTAATGCTGAAGTTGAACAGTTTTATACAAGACCTTTTAGAACTAACATCCAAAAATGATGTCCTTTTCATCATAGGGGACTTGAATGTTAAATTAGGAAGTCAAGGAATACCTGGAGTAACAGGCAAATTTGGCCTTGGAATGAAAAATGAAGCTGGGCAAAGACTAATAGAGTTTTGCCAAGAAAATGCACTGGTCATAGCAAACACCCACTTCCAACAACACAAGAGAAGATTCTACACATGGACATCACCAGATGGTCAACACCAATATCAGATTGATAACATTCTCTGCAACCAAAGATGGAGAAGCTCTATACAGTCAACAAAAACAAGACCAGGAGCTAACTGTGGCTCAGATCATGGACTCCTTATTACTCAGTTCAGATTTAAATTGAAGAAAGTAGGCAAAACCGCTAGACTATTCAGGTATGACCTAAATCAAATCCCTTATGATTATACAGTGAAAGTGAGAAATAGATTTTAGGACCTAGATCTGATGGATAGAGTGCCTGATGAACTATGGAATGAGGTTCGTGACATTGCACAGGAGACAGGGATCAAGACCATCTCCATGGAAAAGAAGTGCAAAAAGCAAAAGGGCTGTCTTGGGAGGCCTTACAAATAGCTGTTGAAAGAAGAGAGGTGAAAAGCAAAGGAGAAAAGGAAAGATATAAGCATCTGAATGCAGAGTTCCAAAGAATAGCAAGAAGAGATAAGAAAGCCTTTTTCAGGGATCGATGAAAAGAAAATAGAGGAAAAGAACAGAATAAGAAAGACTAGAGATCTCTTCAAGAAAATTAGAGCTATCAAGGGAATATGTCATGCAAAGACAGGCTCGATAAAGAACAGAAATGGTATGGACCTAACAGAAGCTGAAGATATTAAGAAGAGGTGGCAGGAATACACGGAGGAACTGTACAAAAGGAATCTTCATGACCCAGATAATCATGATGATATGATCACTAATCTAGAGCCAGCCATCGTGGAATGTGAAGCCAAGTGGGCTTTAGAAAGAATCACTATGAACAAAGCTATTGGAGGTGATGGAATTCCAGTGACGCTGTTTCAAATCCTGAAAGATGATGCTGTGAAAGTGCTGCCTCAATATGCCAACAAATTTGGACAACTCATCAGTGGCCACGGGACTGGAAAAGTTCATTATTCATTCCAATTACAAAGAAAGGCAATGCCAAAGAATGCTCAAACTACCACACAATTGCACTCATCTCACATCCTAGTAAAGTAATGCTCAAAATTCTGCAAGCCAGGCTTCAGCAATATGTGAACTGTGAACTCCCTGACATTCAAGCTGGTTTTAGAAAAGGCACCAGGTACCAGAGATCAAATTGACAACATCCGCTGGATCAACAAAAAAGCAACAGAGTTCCAGAAAAACCTCTATTTCTGCTTTATTGACTATGATAAAGCATTTGACTGTGTGGATCACAATAAACTGTGGAAAATTCTTCAAGAGATGGGAATACTAGACCACCTGACCTGCTTCTTGAGAAATCTGTATGCAGGTCAGGAAGCAATGGTTAGAACTGGACATTAAACAACAGACTGGTTCCAAATAGGAAAAGGAGTACATCAAGGCTGTATATGGTCACCCTGCTTATTTAACTTATATGCAGAGTACCTCATGAGAAACGCTGGACTGGAAGAAACACAAGCTGGAATCAAGACTGCTGGGAGAAATATCAATAACCTCAGATATGGAGACGACACCATCCTTAGGGCAGAAAGTGAAGAGGAGCTAAAGGACCTCTTGATTAAGGTGAAAGAGGAGAGCGAATAAGTTTGCTTAAAGCTCAACATTCAGAAAACGAAGGTCATGCCATCCAGTCCCATCACTTCATGGTAAAAAATGGGGAAACAGTGGAATCAGTGTCAGGCTTTCCTTTTTTCAGCTCCAAAATCACTGCAGATGGTGACTGCAGCCATGAAATTAGAAGATGTTTACTCTTGGAAGAAAAGTTATGGCCAAATTAGATAGTATATTCATAAGCAGAGACATTACTTTGCCGAGTAAGGTCCATCTAGTCAAGGCTTTGTTTTTTTCCAGTGGTCATGTATGGATGTGAGTGTTGGACTGTGATGTAGGCAGAGCACCGAAAAACTGATGTTTTTAAACTGTGGTGGTGGAGAAAACTCTTGAGAGTACCTTGGACTGCAAGGAGATCCAACCAGTCCTTTCGAAGGAGATCAACCCTGGGATTTCTTTGGAAGGATGATGCTAAAGCTGAAACTCCAGTACTCTGGCCACCTCATGCGAAGAGTTGTCTCACTGGAAAATACTCTGATGCTGGGAGGGATTTGCGGGCAAGAGGAGAAGGGGACGACCGAGGATTAGATGGGTGGATGTCATCATGGACTTGATGGACGTGAGTCTGAGTGAACTCCAAGAGATTGTAATGAACAGGGAGGCCTGGCGTGCTGTGATTCATGGGGTTGCAAACATTCGGGCACGACTGAGTGAATGAACTGAACTGAACTGAGCTGTACTGTAGGCCAGTACTCAGCGGCAAGACCCCAAAGATTTCTGAGGTCTCTAGCAATGCTCTGAATTCACTGCCTGCCCACTGGTGCCACTGGAATGCCAGGGGTCACCACATTCTCTGGTACCAAGGGCCAGCCTCAGTTGTATCCAGGGTAACTGAAGTGTGGATGGTGATGTTAGAGAGATATGTAAATATAGAGATTGATAAGGAACAAGTTTACAGTTAAGACAATAGAGGAGATAAAAGAGCCATGTATTCCTTGGTTTATGCAGAAAGCCAATAAAGTTTCATAAAAGTCTTACACTGTTCACATAGGCTGCAGGCACCCTCTCAAACAGTGTAAGGTTCCCACCCGCCTTGGGCACACTCTCGAGTGGGTCTTAGAAGCTCAGGCAGAAAAGTGAACTCAGAGGGCCCCTGTGCTCTGGGGAATTAGCCTGAAAAAAAAAAAAAAAGATAAAGAGAGAAAGAAAGTCCGACATGGGGAGGCCAAGCTTGTTCAAGTCCAGTAGCGTTACTTTCAAGAGCAGCTTACATACCATAAGTTTTACATAATGGAAGAGGCAAAGTCCTGCAGGTGCAGCTGTCCTGGCCCATATCAATACCAGGCTTTCTTTCTGCATAGATTTCCATATACAAAATGTATCAGGTGATTTACATTATCTTCTGACAAGGAGGCCTGTTAACATTTTATGGCTTTTTTCCTTGATAAATATTAATCAACCAAAAACCTCATTTTCTTTGATTTGTTTTTTTCTTTAATCTGTATCACCCCCAAAATACTAAATAAAGTTACATTCCTACAGAACTAAGGTGCAGTGAGTTACAAACAAGAAAGTGCTTAACTCAAAGATCTAATGTTGCTAATTCCAGCGCTACTACCTGCTTTTTCTATATACCAAGTATATCAACAAATGAAAACTTGGCAGCACTTATTGGCTCAACAATGAAACACTTAACCAGTTCTAGTCTAATGATTTTTAACTCCTCGAAAGGCTCTACATTACTAGAATATTTTAGCTTCCTCTGCTTCTCATGGCTGGGAGGCTGTAATCAATCACATGTGTTATTGGAAAAGTTCGGATAAACTGTCATGCAAGTTAGAAAGCTATCAGAGGGGTTTGAGTAGAAACACTCCAATTACACCCAGGAGACTTATTAACTACAGCTGTAAATTTATTCAGAGAAAGGTGTCGGGGACAGCCCTCCACTGGTAAGAGAGGAGTTACTGAAAAATAGCACAATAGGCAAATTCTGGTTTTGGGGGCATGTCCACGGGGGTTCCTCAAGACCTGACTTGCATTTGCTGTCAGGCCTCTTCCTCATGACTTTTGTCATGTGTGGTACCTCCCGTGCTGGCTCCTGGCACTCTGGGAGTTTCTCTGGTCCATCCTGATACAGCTCTTCATTAATGTTGGAACACAGGCTGCAGAGCTTTCAGCCTCTGTCTTTTTTTATGTTTTCTTGAGGTGTGTGTTTTCTGAGACGTTTTCTTGGTCAGCTTTGCCTGAAAGTGATTATTCACTCTCACAGTTACCATGGCCACCTGGAGAAAACAAAAGAGTGGTANTGGCTCAACAATGAAACACTTAACCAGTTCTAGTCTAATGATTTTTAACTCCTCGAAAGGCTCTACATTACTAGAATATTTTAGCTTCCTCTGCTTCTCATGGCTGGGAGGCTGTAATCAATCACATGTGTTATTGGAAAAGTTCGGATAAACTGTCATGCAAGTTAGAAAGCTATCAGAGGGGTTTGAGTAGAAACACTCCAATTACACCCAGGAGACTTATTAACTACAGCTGTAAATTTATTCAGAGAAAGGTGTCGGGGACAGCCCTCCATTGGTAAGAGAGGAGTTACTGAAAAATAGCACAATAGGCAAATTCTGGTTTTGGGGGCATGTCCAGGGGGGTTCCTCAAGACCTGACTTGCATTTGCTGTCAGGCCTCTTCCTCATGACTTTTGTCATGTGTGATACCTCCCGTGCAGGCTCCTGGCACTCTGGGAGTTTCTCTGGTCCATCCTGATACAGCTCTTCATTAATGTTGGAACACAGGCTGCAGAGCTTTCAGCCTCTGTCTTTTTTTATGTTTGCTTGAGGTGTGTGTTTTCTGAGACGTTTTCTTGGTCAGCTTTGCCTGAAAGTGATTATTCACTCTCACAGTTACCATGGCCACCTGGAGAAAAAAAAAAAAAAGAGAGAGAGAGAGAGCAGTAGAGAATGGCATTGGTTTGGGGAAGAGGGTGAAGGTGGATGGGAACGACAGGTTCAGGAGAAGCGGTGTGGGCTGAAAAGGGTTATGTGCCAAGCAAGGACAGGGAAGGGGGTCTTTTGGGATGGGGTCAATGAGCAGGAGGAGTTTGGGTGGGTTCAGCTCACCTTGACATGTTTTTGGACCTCAGTTGAGAGGAGATCTTCATATTTTTTTGTCACAAGTAGTAGGAGGCAGGTGTTTCATAAGATTCGGGAGGCTTGTGGCTTCCCAGTCACCTTAGTCATTCTGAGGGCCCTCAGTGGTCTTCTCCAGAGCCCCTGATCACGGATATATAAACTACCCAGGGAGTCATACCCTCATGATTTATGAGATCAGCAAGTTTCTTCCCCACCCAATGGTGGCTGTGGGTGAACCTTGACATCACAAAGCCCCATCCTGACACCTCTAGCAGAGAATGGAGAGCAATTCAAATGTTTTGGTGGGAAAAATGAGGCATTTATAATTCCCCTAAAGATGCCTCCAAACTCACCTGCCATCCTCATCTCTCTAAGTCAACTCCGATGGGTAACATGGCAGGGAGAGTGTGTCTCCTGCAAACTTTGTCTATTATATCAATTTATGACTCTGAAAGTGTAAGGGAATTAAAAAAAAAATTCTGCAAAAGATACAGCTTAAGCAGCCCCAGTTAACATAGGTTTATTTTCTTTGTTTCATAGTCTCAAAAAAACTGATAATGAAGAATGAATTTTATTTAAAAAGTATTTTTCAATTTCAGAAATATATTTTATGTTCAAATATAAGACAATTTTGTTATTTTCAGGCTAAAGAAAGTTTGTACTTTGCGGTGCATAATTTGCTTCGGTGATTTAGACTTAAATAAAAGCACATTGTGTGTCTTTGCCTTGACAATTTTTGTGGTATCACTGTATATTTAAAATCAACTGTTTGAACGCGGGGTGTGTATAAGTACATTCCCTCGAGGACTGCAGGCTGTGCAGCAAGTGATCTCAATGCCTTGAAAACCATTAAGGATGCTATTTGGAATGGAGCAATGGTAACCATAACAACCTGTGTTGGTGACAATTGTTTAACAGGGTTTACTCTTAATGAACTCCCTCACAGAAGTGAAGGAATTTTTAAAAATAACTACTAAAACAGTGTCTGTATGACACACATATATGTGTGCATTTGTATATATGTACACTGAAACTTTGTACCTTGTGGATAATATAAAAATATTAATGTGTTCACCTGTGGCTGATTCGTGTCAGTGTGTGGCAAGACAAATACAGTATTGTAATTTAAAAAATAAATAAATTTAATTAAAAAAATATTAAAACCTGACATATATGACAACAAACGTTTAAAACAAGAACCACCAGAATTTGGTTTAGCGAAGAAAGGTATTTAATTATTGACATTATCTTAGAATACTTGAGTATGGAGATGGTAATCAAAACAGAATCAGCATTTACTTGGTTTTATTTTTCAAATAAAACTCCTTGCTTGTAATGCCCTCCAGTATTGCCTGCACAGGATGTGCGCTACTCCCCCTGACCCAAATGTGGGAGCGCACTGCTCCATTCTAAGTTCCTTTCTCCAGAGAAGACATACTGATGACTAACAAACACATTAAAGATGCCCAACTTCACTCATTATCAGAGGAATGCAAATCAGACCCACAAAGAAGTACCATCTCATGCTGGTCAGCATGGTTGCTATCCAAGGATCTCAAGTAATAAACACTGGAGAGGGTGTGGAGAAAAGGGAACCATCTTATGCTGTTGGTGTGAATGCAAACTAGTACAGCCACAATGGAGAACAGTGTGGAGATTCCTTAGAAACCAGGAAATAGAACTGCCACATGACCCAGCAATCCCACAGCTGGACATACACGCTGAGGAAGCCAGAACTGAAAGAGACATGTATACCACAATGTTCATCACAGCACTGTTTATAATAGCCAGGACATGGAAGCAACAAGTGGTACATATACACAATGTTATATTACCCAGCCATTAAAAAGAATGCATTTGAATCAGTTCTAATAAGGTGGATGAACCTGGAGCATATTATATAGAGTGAAGGAAGTCAGAAAGAAAACACCAATGCAGAATATTAGCGCATATATATGGAATTTAGAAATATGGTAACGATAACCCTGTATGCAAGACAGTAAAAGAGACACAGATGTACAAATCAGGCTTTTGTACTCTGTGGGAGAAGATGCGGGTTAAGTGATCTGAGAGAATAGCACTGAAACATGTATATTATCATATGTGAAAGAGATCATCAGTTCAGGTTCAATGCATGAGACAGGGTGCTCAGGACTGGTGCACTGGGCTGACCCAGAGGGACAGAATGGGGAGGGAGGTAGGTGGGGGGTTCAGGATAGACAACACATGTACACCCGTGGAGGATACATGTCAAGTTTGGCAAAAATCGCTACAATATATTAATTACCTTCCAAATTAAATAAAGTGAACAAACTAAATTCCTTTGCTAAAAAGGACCTAATCAATGTTGACTTTGTGACCTCCAAAAACACCATTGTTTTCCTTCCTTTCTTCCCTCCTTCCTCGCCTTCTTTGTTTCCTTTTCTTTCTTATTATACTATTGTTAAAGTATGCATTCTATTTATATTTATTACAGAGCACTGGCTCTATTTCCCATGTTGTACAATACATCATTGAGCTCATCTTACACCTACCACGGTGTGCGTCTCACTTCCCAAACTCTGTATTCTCCTCCCTCTTCCCCCTCTCCCTGGTAATCAGTAGATTCTTATCTGTATCTGTTAGCTTCCATTGTTTTTATATTCTCTACTTTTAGGTGTCTTTAGATTCTATAAGTGATATCATAAAGTATTTGTCTATCTCTAATTGTGTTATTTTACTTTATAGTATACCTTCCATGTTGCTGAAAATGTCAATATTTCATTCTTTTTATGGGCACTTTCTTTCTATGCCTTTTTAGTAAATGGCACTGCCACCCCACACATGACACAGCTCCCCTGATAAGTTTCCATCTCTGCACTTACACAGTGAAACACCAAGTCCTCTTCCTCTTCTCCCGTGTGAAGTGTATCTTTCAAGCTGAGTCTGGACACAGTTCTTCCCCACTCTACTTTCTGGCCAACTGGACCTTCTAGTCCCATCTCCAATGCCACAGTACCCATCTCCCTCCCTCTTCACACATTTATGCCTGCCCTGCCCTCTCTGCCCTCCCACTCTCACAGAACTCAGAGAAAAACATAGTTTCACATCAGGTTGATTTTATTTTCATTATGAATGTATGCAGTTGCTATAATTGTCAACATCTGAACTCTTGGCCAGTACTCAGCAGCAAGAATCCCAATGATTTCTGAGGTCTCTAGCCATGCTCTGAAGTCACTGGCTGCCCACCAGTCCCACAGGAATGACA
>SJYE01001344.1:23823-35007 GCA_006408755.1 Eudorcas thomsonii | reverse complement strand
AGAGAGGCCCAGTTGAGCCTGTGTGCTCCAGGTATGGGGGCTTCCATCTTAGGGGTGATGGAGCTCAGGCACAAAGTCATATGCCCTTCACTCCCCAGAGGTGGACTCTCAATCTGGTGGGTTTTACTGCAGTAAAAGTGATTGGACAGGCGCCCAAGATGAAGCATCCACCTGAGCAGCTAAGGAGCTGGGAATGTCTCCAGTCAGGATATGAGTGTCCCCTCTCTCCTGTTATGGGTGGGTGTCTTGGTGGTCTGCATGCCATCAGGACTCCTTTCATGACAAACACATGCCTGGACCTTTATTTTTGTGTTTACAACTCTCCATGGACAGGGGTTGTCTCTATTCTTAACATCGATAGTAATAGTATAGTAATAGTAATAGTTCTATATAGTAATAGTTTCCTTCTGTTGTCATAGTCCTCCCCCCTACAGTAATACTCCTCTTCTATTGTCATACTCTCCTCTCTACAGTAATAGTTTCCCTTCTATAGTAGCAGACCCCTCTAATATCATAGTTGGAAAAAGACGTGGCAACTAACTCCAGTATTCTTGGCTGGAAAATCCCATGGATAGAAGGGCTTGGCCGGCTCCACGTGGTCAGTCCATGGAGCCACATAGTCAGACACGACTGATCGACCAACACTAATGTCATAGTGTTTAGAGTAATAGCCTTCTGTTCTCAAATCTTCACTTCTACAGAAACTGTACTCCTGTACTGTTGTAGTTGCCCTTCTGTAATAATAGTCCCCGTTCACTTTATTTACCCTCTTCGATTGTCGTAAACCCCCCCTACAGTAATGGTTCCTATTCTACACTATCAGCCTCTCTCTATTGTCATAGTTACAGTTCCCACTATAGGGTAACGGTTCTCTATTATAGATCTAATAGAGTAATGAAAGTGAAAGTGAAGTTGCTCTGTCATTTCCAACTCATTGAAACACCATGGATTGTAACCTACCAGGCTCTTCCATCCTTGGGATTTTCCAGGCAATAGTACTGGAGTGGGCTGTCATTTCCTTCTCCAGAGAATCTTCCCAACCCAGGAATTGAACCCGGGTCTCCCACATTGTAGGCAGACGCCTTTACTGCCTGAGCCACCAGGGAAGGCGAGAGTAATAGAGTAATAGGTCGCCTTTACTGTCATAGTCCTCTACTCCATACACTAATAGTCCTGTCTTTATTGTCATACTTCACTTTCTATTGTAATAGTCCCCCCCTCTGCAGTAAAAGTATCTCCTCTACTGAAATACCCACACCCAATAACATAGTCCTACTATATGGTGATAGTTGCCCCTGTATTAATTCCCCTTCTACAGTAGTACTCTCATAGTCCCCTCTCTGCAATAATATTCCTCCTTGATTGTAGTAGTGCCCTTAAATTATAATAGTCTGCCTCTAATATCCTCCTTCTAGAATAAAAGTCCTTTTTTTTTGCTGTAATCTCCTCCTACAGTAAATGTCCCCCTCTACTGTCACAGTCTATTCCCTATTGTAATAAGACTGTCTCTGTGGTAGTAGTATCTCATCTATTAATCTCCCTCTGTTGTCAGTATTCCCCTTCCACAGTCAAAGTCCCCCTTCTACAATAAGACTGCTGCCTCTATTGTCATAGATTCCCCTGTATGCTAATAGTCCCCTTCTTCTGTCCCTATTCTATATTAACAGTCCCTTTACTATCTTAGCAGTCCCTTCTCTATAGTAATAGTCTTCCTCAATTTCAGTAGTCCCTTTCTGTTGTAATTGTCCCTGTCTGCAGTAATAGACATCCATTTATTATGATAGTCCCCCTAAGGAAATAGTCCTCTTCTATTATAGTAGTCCCTCTCTCTTTGTTGTAGTCCCCTCTGTTCAGTAATAGCCCCCCCCAAATGATAGACCACCCTCTAATGTAATAGTCTCCCATATGCTATAATAGTCCTCTCTCAAGAGTGAAAGTCCTCCTCTATTGTAATAGCCTCCCTCTATGGAAAGAGTCCTCCCTCCATAAATGGTTCTGCCTCTTCTGTAATACAGCAAGGCAGAGACATTACTTTGTCAACAAAGATCTGTCTAGTGAAGGCTATGGTTTTTCCAGTGGTCTTGTACGGACGTGAGAGTTGCACTATAAAGAAACCTCAGTGCCGAAAAGTTGACGCTTTTGAATTGTGGTGTTGGAGAGGACTCTTGAGGGTTCCTTGGACTGCAAGGAGATCCACCCAGTCCATCCTAAAGGAGATCAGGCATGGGTGTCATTGGAAGGAATGATGCTAAAGCTGAAACTCCAAAACTTTGGCCACCTGATGCGAAGAGCTGACTCATTGCAGAAGACCCTGATGTAGGGAAAGATTGAGAGTAGCAGGAGAAGGGGACCACAGTGGATGAAAAGTTTGGATGGTGTCACTGACTCAATGAACATGGGTTTGGGTAGACTACGGGAGTTTGTGATGGACAGGGAGGCCTGGTGTGTTCTGTGTGACCTCGCACATGTCTGTGTGTGGGGATGGGCACAGAGGTGCTCAGGAAAGAGTTCTCAGGTGAATGAATGGATGGAGCAATGCAGGGCCTTGTCACAAACACCAGGCTTCTAGACCTATGCTCAGGCCGCCAAACTCAGTCCGCTGAAATGCTCACTGGATCCCCCAAACTCGCTGGGCCCCTTAAATGCTCACTGGGTCCCCCAAACTCGCAGGCCCCCTGAAATGATCATTGGGTTCCCCCAGATACTCACTAGCCCCTGAAAAACTCACTGGGTCCCCTAGACACTCACCAGCCCTCTGAAAGAATCACTAGGTCCCCCAAACTCGCCAGTCCCCTGAAACACTCACTGGGTCCCCCAAACTCTCCAGCCACCTGAAAGGCTTACTGGGTCCCCCTAACTCACCATCACCCTAAAACGCTCACTGGGTCCTTGAAGCATTTCCCAGGCTCCAAAAATGTCCATCTACTCCAACCAACCCATGGTCCTACCCTCTTAATGTAAGGGCAGTACACAAGACCTGGGTCATCAGGTGTCCTCCCCCAGTGGCACTGGCCAGCACAGGTTCAGCACCGGCTCAGGACTCATGAGGGTCTTGTCACTGTGCCCTGTGAGCTGCAGTCCAGGGGCTCCCTCTGGCTCCGTGCTCTGACCCAGAGGAGCTCTACTTCCACGTGGAGATGCTGAGTGGGCCCCTCCTTACCCCCAGATGGCCCTCCAGCCACTCCTGTGCACAAACTCACATACAAATACATATATGATGCTGGGAAAGATTGAGGTCAGGAGGACAAGGGGGTGTGACAGAGGATGAGATGGTTGGGTTCCATCACTGACTCCATGCACATGAGTTTGGGTAAACTCTAGGAGTCAATGATAGACAGGGAGGCCTGGACTGATGCACTCCATGGGGTCATGAAGAGTCAGACACGACTGAGAGACTGAATTGAACTGAACACAGCTTTTAGAGTTGCTGTTCCAAAAAGGTGGCCAAAATGAGTCATCATTGTTTTTGCTTCACACTCCACTTCTAAATTTCTTTTTTTTAATTTATTAATTTATTTTAATGGAAGGCTGATTACTTTACAGTATTGTAGTGGGTTTTGCCACACATTAACATGAATCAACCATGGGTGTAAATGTGTTCTGCATCCTGAAGCCCCACCCCACCTCCCTCTTCATCCCATCCCTCAGGGCCATCCCAGTACACCAGCCTTGGTCACCCTGTTTCATGCATAAAACCTGGACTGGTGATCTATTTCATATATGGTAATATGCATGTGTAAATACTATTCTCTCAAATTATCCCATCCTTGCCTCTTTCCACAGAGTCTAAAAATCGGTTCCTTATATCTATGTCTATTTTACTGACTCACATACAGAGTCATCATTACCATCTTTCTAAATTCCATATATATATATATATATATTCAACAAAAATAAGACCAGGTGCTGACTGTGACTCAGATCATGAACTCCTTATTATCAAATTCAAACTTAAATTGAGGAAAATAGGAAAAACCACTAGCCCATTCAGGTATGACCTAAATCAAATCCCTTATAATTGTACAGTGGAAATGAGAAATAGATTTAAGGGCTTAGATCTGATAGATAGAGCACCAGATGAATTGTGGAATGAGGTTCATGACATTGTACAGGAGACAGGGATCAAGACCATCCCCATGGAAAATAAATGCAAAAAAAGTAAAATGGCTCTCTGGAGAGGCTTTACAAATAGCTGTGAAAAGAAGAGAGGTGAAAAGAAAGGAGAAAAGGAAAGATTTAAGTATCTGAATGCAGAGTTCCAAAGAAAAGTAAGAAGAGATAAAAAGCTTTCTTCAATGATCAATGCAAAGAAATAGAGAAAAATAACAGAATGGGAAAAACTAGAGTTCTCTTTAAGAAAATTAGAGATACCAAGGGAACATTTCATGCAAAGATGGGCTCGATAAAGGACAGAAATGGTATGGACTTAACAGAAGCAGAAGATATTAAGAAGAAGTGGCAAGAATACATGGAAGAACTGTACAAAAAATATCTTCACGAACCAGATAATCATGATGATGTGATCACTAATCTAGAGCCAGCCATCTTGGAATGTGAAGTCAAGTAGGCCTTAGAAAGAATCCCTACGAACAAATCTAGTGGAGGTGATGTAATTCCAGTGGAGCTGTGTCCAATCCTGAAAGATGATGCTGTGAAAGTGCTGCACTCTCTATATGCCCGCAAATTTGGAAAACTCTGCAGTGGCCACAAGACTAGAAAAAGTCAGCTTTCATTTCAATCCCAAAGAAAGGCAATGCCAAACAATGCTCAAACTACCACACAGTTGCACTCATCTCACATGCTAGTAAACTAATGCTCAAAATTCTCCAAACTAGGTTTTCAGAAATACGTGAACCAAGAACTTCATGATGTTTAAGCTGGTTTTAGAAAAGGCAGAGGAACCAGAGATCAAATTGCCAACATCTGCTGGCTCATGAAAAAAGCAAGGGAGTTCCAGAAAAACATCTATTTCTGCTTTATTGACTATGCCAAAGCCTTTGACTGTGTGGATCACAATAAAGTGTGGAAAATTCTGAAAGAGATGGGAATACCAGACCCACCTAACATGCCTCTTGAGAAATCTGTACACAGTTCAGGAAGCAACAGTTAGAAGTGTACATGGAACAACAGACTGGTTTCAAATAGTAAAAGGAGTACGTCAAGGCTGTATACTTTCACCCTGCTTGTTTAACTCATATGCAGAGTACATCATGAGAAATGCTGGCCTGGAAGAAACACAAGCTGGAATCAAGACTGCCAGGAAAAATATCAATAATTTCAGATATGCAGATGACACCACCCTTATGGCAGAAAGTGAAGAGGAACTAAAAAGTCTCTTGATGAAAGTGAAAGAAGAAATGGAAAACGTTGGCTTAAAGCTCAACATGCAGAAAATGAAGATCATGGCATCCAGTCCCATCACTTCATGGGAAATAGATGGGGTAACAGTGGAAACCATGTCAGACTTTATTTTTGGGGGGGCTCCAAAATCACTGCAGATGGTGACTGCAGCCATGAAATTAAAGGAGGCTTACTCCTTGAAAGAAAAGTTATGGCCAACCTAGATAGCATATTCAAAAGCAGAGACATTTATTTGCAGACGAAGGTCCATCTAGTTAAGGCTATGGTTGTTCCTGTGGTCATGTATGGAAGTGAGAGTTAAACTGTGAAGAAGGCTAAGCTTTGAATACTTGATGCCTTTGAACTGTGGTGTTGGAGAAGAATCTTTAGAGTCCCTTGGACTGCAAGGAGATCCAACCAGTCGATTCTGAAAGAGGTCAACCCTGGGATTTATTTGGAAGGAATGATGTTAAAGCTGAAACTCCAGTACTTTGGCCACCTCATATGACGAGTTGACTCACTGGAAAAGACTTTGATGCTGGGAAGGATTGGGGGCAGGAGGAGAAGGGGATGACCGAGGATGAGATGGCTGAATGGGATCACGGACCCGGTGGATGTGAGTCTGAGTGAACTCTGGGAGATGGTGATGAAAAGGGAGGCCTGGTGGGTTGCGATTCATGGGGTCACAAAGATTCAGACACGACTGAGTGAATGAACTGAACTGATAATGTATTGATGTTTTTCTCTCTGTCTTACTTCACTCTGTAAAATAGGCTCCCGTTTCATCCACCTCATTAGAACTGATTCAATGCATTCTTTTTAATAACTGAGTAATATTCCATTGTGCATATGTACCAGGTATTCTTATCCATTCATCTGCTGAATGACATCTCGTTTGCTTCCATGTCCTGGTGATTGTAAGCAGTGCTGCAATGAACATTGGGGTTCTCATGTCTCTTTCAGTTCTAGTTTCCTCAGTGTGTATACCCAGCAGTGGCATTGCTGGGTCATACAACAGCCCTATTTCCAGTTTTTTAAAGAATCTCCACCCTGTTCTCCATAGTGACTGCAATAGTTTGCATTCTCACCAACAGTGTAAGAGAGTTAGCTCCCTTTTCTCGACACCCTCTCCAATATTTGTTGCTTTTAAACTTCTTGATAGCAGCCATCGTGATTAGCGTGACATGGTACCTCATTGTGGTTTGTATTTGCATTTCTCTGATAATCTGTGATGTTGACCATGTTTTCATATGTTTGTTTGCCATCTGTATGTCTTCGTTGTAGAAATGTCTGGTTACATCTTTGATCCATTTTTTAATTGGGTCATTTATTTTTCTGGAATTGATCTGTAGGAGCTGCTTGTATATTTTTGAGATTAATTCTTTGTCAGTTGCTTCGTTTGCTATTATTTTCTCCCATTCAGAAGCCTGTCTTTTCACTTTGCTTATAATTTTCTTCTTTGTGCAAAAACTTTTAAGTTTAATTAGGTCTCATTTGTTTATTTTCACTTTTATTTCTATGACTCTGGGGGTCGGGTCATAGAGTATCCAGCTGTAAATTTCTTTTTCTGTGCATTCATTGTTGTTTTATTTTGAAGTAGTTTGATTTCTGATACTGTGTTTGCTTTTTGGGTTCCTTTTCCCCAGAGAGAGGAATACAGTGTCTCCAGTAAGCTGCCCTTTGCTATTCAAGACTGGTTTTTCCTGATTATCTGTTTGATGTATGTTAAAACCTGTTGTTCCTTGAATACTCTTCATTTGTCCCGCATCTCTAACTCTTTTTTTAAATAATGATAAGTTGGTTTTCTAAGTTTGTGAGTCTGTTTTTACTGTGTAATAGTCTTCATTTGCAGTAATTTCAAGAAGATACCTGTCAGTGATACCTTTTGTAACTTGTCTTTCTCTATCGGCCTTCCTTTACTTAGTATGGTATTCACTCTGTGCATACATGCTGTTGTCACTGGAATTTTGCCAATTTGTTTCATGGTGGTATTGCATTCCAGTGCAGATGTGCACCACTATGACTTTATTTTCTCGTCTATGAATAACTTCATTGAATTTGTAGCAGGGAGGGCTTGCCTGGTGTCCCAGCCAGTAGATAATGCACTTGCCAATGCAGGAAACGTGGGTTCAGTCCCTGGGTAAGGAAGATCCCCTGGAGAATGGCATGGCAACCCACTCCAGTATTCTTGCCTGGAGAATCCCTTGGACAGAGGAGCATTGTGGGCTACAGTCCACGGGGTCACAAAGTGTTGGACATGACTGAAGTGACTGACAATACATGAAAAGGAAAGGAAAAGGAGAAATGAATATTTTGTTCTTTCCCTTTTTTGAAAACAAAGGAGATCAAGAAAACAGTGAGTATACCTGAACATCCCTAGTTGTTTTCACGTTAACTGCTCATAACTCGGTGACTAAGTTTGCTTTTCTCCCCACTAACTCTGCAGGAGCTATGAGTAACATTTTCTCCTTGGACTCTATGCTAAATACATCACCTATCTGGGGGTTACCCTTACAACACCCTTCCCCTTGTACTTACATATCAGAAGGAAGGCCGCTGAGCTACCCCAACTGCCAGAGTCAGTTACTGGGTTATTAACTTTAGTCTGATTTTCTTTGAAAAATTGAACGAGGAAGAGATTACTGACACCTCACTGTGAGCCCTTCCCTTATATAAGCCCCTAGACTTTACATAGCCGNTCCTTGGACTCTATGCTAAATACATCACCTATCTGGGGGTTACCCTTACAACACCCTTCCCCTTGTACTTACATATCAGAAGGAAGGCCGCTGAGCTACCCCAACTGCCAGAGTCAGTTACTGGGTTATTAACTTTAGTCTGACTGTCTTTGAAACAATGAACGAGGAAGAGATCACTGACACCTCACTGTGAGCCCTTCCCTTATATAAGCTCCTAGACTTTACATAGCCAGGATGTGGGAGGGTACTCAGTCCTTGATGTATGACCCTACTGTGTTCCCCTCTCTGCTGGCTTGAGAATAAATGCCACCTTCATATCTCCTTCAAACTCTGTCTCTGTATTTTTTATTTCACTTCACTGGGCAGAGAAAGCCCAAATTTTGGCCAGAAAAAATTATAGTTCTTGGACATTGCCAATCGACCTGCCCTGAAAACAAAGTGCATAGATCATTGTGAATTCTGATTTTCTCTGGGTCTGAGCCCAGACATGGGATTGTCGGGCCATGTGGTTTCTGAGTGTTCAGTTGAAAAAGAATGTTCTTGCTGGTTTTGATAGTTCCTGCACCCATTTACATCCTCACTGAGATTGTAGGAGAATCCCCTTTTGCCCCCATCCTCTGCAGACACAATTCTCTGTAGATTTTTAGACGTGGCCACTCTGACCTGTGGGAGCAGATTTTTCATGGGAGTTTTAATTAGCGTGGTTTTAATACATAGTGGTGTGGTGCAGTCCATGGGATTACAAAGAGTAGGAAACAACTGTGCAACTGCACTGAATACATAGGGAGTTGGACGAACTTTACATGTGTTTTCCGATACTGTACAGAGTGACTACAGTTTACCTCTTGACCTTATTTTCTTGAAAGGTGACCCTGTTTTCAATTCCTGTCTGATGATCTATGCCTGGACATGACTGGAAAGGGAGGTTCATTTATAGCCCCACAGGCCTTGTGAATATAAAGAGCTAAGCAGCATTAGACCTCAAGTTGTTATTATGGAAGATGATTTTAAGTATACAACATTGCTTCCTGCCCCACTCTGCTCTTCAGTCATTGAGGTTAATGGAAAACTCAGTTCATTGATTGTCAGCTAGAGGGGAATGTGTCAAGGCTTGAGTCTCATTTCTCCTTTCCCCTTACCCAGGGTCCCCAGGACACATCCCAGTTTGTGGACTCCGCTCTGCAGAGAGTGCTGTCATCTGCAGGTGAGATTACCCGAAGGACGGAGGCTGGAGGTAGGAACTCAGCATAGGGGACATAGAGTGGCCAGGGCACCTTGCAAACTTCTTCCAGCCTGGAGGCTCCACCAATTTTGGGGTGATGTAGGCTTGGTTTCTCTGCAGGAGGTTCCACCTGCATCTGGAGATTGGATGTTCTTGCAGAAGGAAGGAGGCACCCCAGGTCCATTGTGGGATCACATTCCTGCCACATGCTCCCAACTCCATCTGCACTGAGACCCTCCAGGCTTAGGACCAAAACCAGGTCAGGCTCCAGGGATGTGACAACATCTGGGTCACCATGGCCTGAGGAGAGTAGTGTCAGTGTTTCTGATTCTTTTTTTGTGCTTTTATTATCTAATTTGAATTGGTGTATGTAGTTGAATGACAAGGTTGGTGGTGTTTTTTGTTTTTATTTTGATTGACAGCAATTTGATTTGCTTGTACATAGATGTAAATATCTTCTTTTCCAGGTTCTTTTCTGATATAGGATGTTACAGTGTTTAATAGGATTCCTGTTTACACAGTGGTTCCTGGTGGATTGTTTTTTTTTTTTTGTTTTTTTTTTTTTTAATATTAGCCTCCTTATGTTAGATTGAATAAGTTCCTTACTCCCTGTCCCACAGGGTTTTGTTTTGTTTTGTTTCTGGGGACCATTGATTATTTACTGAGTCCGTGAGACTGTTTCTCTGTGTACCCCAATGTTCATTTCAGCACTGCTTATTATAGCCAGGACATGGAAACAACCAAGATGTCCATCAGCAGATGAATGGATAAGAAAGCCGTGGTATGTACACAATGGAGTATTACTCAACCTTTATGAAGAATACATTTGAATCAGTTTTAATGAGGTGGATGAAACTGGAGCCTATTATTCAGAGTGAAGTAAGCCAGAAAGTAAAACAACAATAGATTATAGTAACATATATATATATGGAATTTAGAAAATTGGTAATGATAACCCTCTAGGCAAGACAGCAAATGAGACACAAACATATAGAACGGATTTTAGACTCTGTGGGAGAGGGAGAGGGTGGGATGGGGAGAATAGCATTGAAACATGTATACTACCAGGTAAGAAACGAATCACCAGTCTATGTTTGATACAGGATACAGGATGCTTCGGGCTGGTGCACGGCGATGATCGAGAGATAATATGGGGTGGGAGATGGGAGTGGGGTTCAGGATTGGGAACTCACGTACACCGTGGCTGATTCATGTCAATGTATGGCAAAGCCAATAGAGTATTGTAAAGCCAAATAAATTAAAAATAAAAGTTCATCTGTATCCATTTTTATATCTCAGCTACAAGTGATATCTTATGCTAATATCCCTCCCTGTCTCCGTCAGCTCATTGCTTTGATCATCTCTACTTTATTCTCTGAGGCCTCCCATGGCATTCTTTCCTGCTTGTTACGGCTGAGGGACGATTCATTGACTATGTACCCTATCTTCGTTATTTCTTATGGACATCTTTGTTTGCAAATTTTTGTTTTTCCCATACTGAGGGCTGTTTTTCTCTTTCATTTATGGTTCCTTTGCTGTGCAAACACTTTTAAGGTTGATTCAGTCCTGTTTTCTCAGTTTTGGTTCATTTTTCATTATTCTGGGCACACATGGTAGAACTGATGTTGCAGGAGCACCTCCCTCCTATATTGTCCTCAAAATCCCATAGTATCCATCTGACATTTAGATCTTTATCTTCTTTGAAGTTTATATTTGTGAATGTTTTGAGGGATATTCTAATTTTATTCTTGTTTTCATTATTGATGCACGTCCATGCTCTCCTCCATAGGGGCTTTCTCCTCTTTTCATTTTAGCAGTGGAGGTGGATGGTTCCCTTTTCTTCATGGCATTGGGCAGATTTAGCCTTTGTAGAGTGCTTGACAATCACCATTCTGATTGGTGTGAGGTGATATCGAACACCTT
>SJYE01001344.1:4924-22756 GCA_006408755.1 Eudorcas thomsonii | reverse complement strand
ATGCTAAATACATCACCTATCTGGGGGTTACCCTTACAACACCCTTCCCCTTGTACTTACATATCAGAAGGAAGGCCGCTGAGCTACCCCAACTGCCAGAGTCAGTTACTGGGTTATTAACTTTAGTCTGATTTTCTTTGAAAAATTGAACGAGGAAGAGATTACTGACACCTCACTGTGAGCCCTTCCCTTATATAAGCCCCTAGACTTTACATAGCCGGGATGTGGGAGGGTACTCAGTCCTTGATGTATGACCCTACTGTGTTCCCCTCTCTGCTGGCTTGAGAATAAAAGCCACCTTCGTATCTCCTTCAAACTCTGTCTCTGTATTTTTTATTTCACTTCACTGGGCAGAGAAAGCCCAAACTATGGCCAGAAAAAATTATAGTTCTTGGACATTGCCAATCGAGCTGCCCTGAAAACAAAGTGCATAGATCACTGTGAATTCTGATTTTCTCTGGGTCTGAGCCCAGACATGGGATTGTCGGGCCATGTGGTTTCTGAGTGTTCAGTTGAAAAAGAATGTTCTTGCTGGTTTTGAAAGTTCCCGCACCCATTTACATCCTCACTGAGATTGTAGGAGAATCCCCTTTTGCCCCCATCCTCTGCAGCCACAATTCTCTGTAGATTTTTAGACGTGGCCACTCTGACCTGTGGGAGCAGATTTTTCATGGGAGTTTTAATTTGAGTGGATTTAATACATAGTGGCGTGGTGCAGTCCATGGGATTTCAAAGAGTAGGAAACAACTGTGCAACTGCACTGAATACATACGGAGTTGGACGAACTTTACATGTGTTTTCCGATACTGTACAGAGTGACTACAGTTTACCTCTTGACCTTATTTTCTTGAAAGGTGACCCTGTTTTCAATTCCTGTCTGATGATCTATGCCTGGACATGACTGGAAAGGGAGGTTCATTTATAGCCCCACAGGCCTTGTGAATATAAAGAGCTAAGCAGCATTAGACTTCAAGTTGTTATTATGGAAGATGATTGTAAGTATACAACATTGCTTCCTGCCCCACTCTCCTCTTCAATCATTGAGGTTAATGGAAAACTCAGTTCATTGATTGTCAGCTAGAGTGGAATGCGTCAAGGCTTGAGTCCCATTTCTCCTTTCCCCTTACCCAGGGTCCCCAGGATACATCCCAGTTTGTGGACTCCGCTCTGCAGAGAGTGCTGTCATCTGCAGGTGAGATTACCCGAAGGACGGAGGCTGGAGGTAGGAACTCAGCATAGGGGACATAGAGTGGCCAGGGCACCTTGCAAACCTCTTCCAGCCTGGAGGCTCCACCAATTATTGGGTGATGTAGGCTTGGTTTCTCTGCAGGAGGTTCCACCTGCATCTGGAGATTGGATGTTCTTGCAGAAGGAAGGAGGCACCCCAGGTCCATTGTGGAGTCACATTTCCTACCACATGCTCCCAGCTCCATCTGCACTGAGACCTTCCAGGCTTAGGACCAAAACCAGCTCAGGCTCCAGGGATGTGACAACATCTGGGTCACCATGGCCTGAGGAGAGTAGTGTCAGTGTTTCTGATTCTTTTTTTGTGCTTTTATTATCTAATTTGAATTGGCGTATGTAGTTGAATGACAAGGTTGGTGGTGTTTTTTGTTTTTATTTTGATTGACAGCAATTTGATTTGCTTGTACATAGATGTAAATATCTTATTTTCCAGGTTCTTTTCGATATAGGATGTTACAGTGTTTAATAGGATTCCTGTTTACACAGTGGTTCCTGGTGGATTGTTGTTTCTTTTTTAATATTAGCCTCCTTATGTTAGATTGAATAAGTTCTTTACTCCCTGTCCCACAGGGTTCCCCCCCCCCCGGGGACCATTGATTATTTACTGAGTCTGTGAGACTGTTTCTCTGTGTACCCCAATGTTCATTGCAGCACTGCTTATTATAGCCAGGACATGGAAACAACCTAGATGTCCATCAGCAGATGCATGGATAAGAAAGCCGTGGTACATACACAATGGAGTATTACTCAACCTTTATGAAGAATACATTTGAATCAATTTTAATGAGGTGGATGAAACTGGAGCCTATTATTCAGAGTGAAGTAAGCCAGAAAGTAAAACAACAATAGATTATAGTAACATATATATATATATATATGGAATTTAGAAAAATGGTAATGATAACCCTCTAGGCAAGACAGCAAATGACACAAACATATAGAACGGATTTTAGACTCTGTGGGAGAAGGAGAGGGTGGGATGGGGAGAATAGCATTGAAACATGTATACTACCAGGTAAGAAACGAATCACCAGTCTATGTTTGATACAAGATACAGGATGGTGCACGGCGATGATCGAGAGATAATATGGGGTGGGAGATGGGAGTGGGGTTTAGGATTGGGAACTCACGTACACCGTGGCTGATTCATGTCAATGTATGGCAAAGCCAATAGAGTATTGTAAAGCCAAATAAATTAAAAATAAAAGTTCATCTGTATCCATTTTTATATCTCAGCTACAAGTGATATCTTATGCTAATATCCCTCCCTGTCTCCGGTCAACTCATTGCTTTGATCATCTCTACTTTATTCTCTGAGGCCTCCCATGGCATTCTTTCCTGCTTGTTATGGCTGAGGGACGATTCATGGACTATGTACCCTATCTTCATTATTTCTTATGGACATCTTTGTTTGCAATTTTTTTTTTCCCCATACTGAGGACTGTTTTTCTCTTTCATTTATGGTTCCTTTGCTGTGCAAACACTTTTAAGGTTGATTCAGTCCTGTTTTCTTAGTTTTGGTTCATTCTTCATTATTGTGGGCACACATGGTAGAACTGATGTTGCAGCAGCACCTCCCTCCTATATTGTCCTCAAAATCTCATAGTATCCATCTGACATTTAGATCTTTATCTTCTTTGAAGTTTATATTTGTGAATGTTTTGAGGGATATTCTAATTTTATTCTCGTTTTCATTATTGATGCACGTGCATGCTCTCCTCCATAGGGGCTTTCTCCTATTTTCATTTTAACAGTGGAGGTGGATAGTTCCCTTCTCTTCATGGCATTGGGCAGATTTAGCCTTTGTAGAGTGCTTGACAATCACCATTCTGATTGGTGTGAGGTGATATCGAACACCTTTCCCTAATATTCAGCAATTTTGACATCTTTTCATGTGATATTATTTAAGTGTGAGTTAAAGGTACCTGTTAAAATTGGCTTTGTGATGGCCTACCCAGTTGTGAATACTTTTTTGATGACCATGCCTAGGAGACTCCAGGAGATCAGTTGTTATTTACTTAGAAATGCTTGGATCTTATGAATACTAAATGCCCGTCAACAAGGCTTTCTGTTGATGGGTGGGACAGTAGCCCTCCCTGTTGTTTTACCTGAGACCAAACTATGGTGGAGGTAATGAAGACAATGGCGGCCTCCTTCAAAAGGTCCAAGAGCCCCTGACACTGCAGGAGGCCATGACTGATGGACGCCTCTGCTGGAGTCCCCTGGGCACTCACGGGAAAGCCTGGGTCAGTCTTGCGGAGTTACTGCTTCTTTCTCCTGGGTTGTGGTGTTCACAAGGTTTGTTTGTGCCCTCAGTGAGTCTGTTTCCCTAGTCCTGTGGAAGTTCTATAATCAAATCCCAATGGCCTCCAAAGTCTAACTCCCTTGGGATTATCAGTCCATTTGTCAAATCTCCAGGTTGGGAAATCTGGAGGAGGGGTGCTGTGTGTACAGACCTGAAATGGATGGTGCTGGGGTGGTCTGTGTTCTGACCTGGCATGGATGGAGGTGGGGTGCTCTGTGCAGTGACATGGATGAAGTAGGGGTCGTCTTATATCAGCCTGGCATGGATGGAGCTGGGAATGTCCTGTGTGTGGACCTGGAATGGATGGAGTTGGGTTGTTCAGTGTGCTCACCTGGCTTGGATGGAATTGGGGTTATCTGTGTGTTGACTTGGTATGATTGGAGCAGGTTGGGAGGTGGTCTTTGCACTGACCTGGCATGTATGGAGCTGGGGTGGTCTGAGTGTTGACTGGGCACAGATGGAGGTGGAGTGGTCTGTGTGCTGACCTGGCATGGATGGAGCTTTGGTGGTCTGTGTGCTGACCTGGCATGGATAGAGATGTGGTGTCTCTGCACTGATCAGGCATAGACGGATCTGGGGTGGTCTGTGTGTTGACCAGACATGGATGGAGCTCTAGTGGTACATGTGCTGACCTGGCATGGATGGAGCTGGGGTGTCTCTGCACTGAACTGGCATTTGTGGATATGGGGTTGTCTATGTGCTGACCAGACATGGATGGAGATATGGTGGTCTGTGTGCTGACCTGATATGTATAGAGCTGGGGTGGTCTCTGTGCTGACCTGGCATGGATGGAGCTGGGATGGTCTGTGTACTGACCTCTCATGGATGGATTTGGGGCAGGCCAATCTATGTGTTTCTAAGTGACAAGAGTTAAGCTGTGGTTGACTGATGGGTGGGAAAGCTTGTTTATGATCAGGCAGGGAGGAGGCATATACCTGGAGCTTTAAAGTTAACTAAGTCTCTTTTGTTAATTTCTGTTGTTCAGTCTTTGGGGTTTTAGCCATGTTCCTTCATCTGCTGGCTGTTTCTCTCTCATTTTGTTTTTTGTGTTAAATTTACCGTGTGTGTGATCCCTTTCTTGATTGAAAGGTTGTATTTCCTCTTAACTATGGAGTCTACCTCTCCTGAGTGGGATTGAACAAATGCCTTATGATGGTTTCCTGGTTGGGGGTATTTGTGTGTGTGTTCTGGAAGGTGGAGCTAGATCTTGTCTTTCAGAAATGCAGTGGCTGTGTCCACTAGTGTGGTTTGGAATGTATGGGTTCAGTATTGCTTTGAGCATCCTGTCTGTCGATGTGCAAGTCTGCACCCCTATCTGGCTTAAGGATAGATGAGGGGTGTTTGGCACTACAGCTTGCTGGATTTGGAGTGTGGCTTAGTCTAAGTGTTGAGATAGAAGCTTTTGGGAGGGCACACACCAATTAACGTGCTATTGGACCAGGAGTGCTCTAGTGATCAAAAGTCCTGCATGTGTTGAGTTCAGTTCAGTTCAGTCGCTCAGTCGTGTCTGAATCTTTGTGACCCCATGAATGGCAGCACATCAGGCCTCCCTGTCCATCAACTCCTGGAGTTCACTCAAACTCACGTCCATCGAATCAGTGATGCCATCCAGCCATCTCCCTCTGTCGTCCCCTTCTTCTGCCTCCTTAAATCTTTCTCAGCATCAGGGTCTTTTCAGATAGGTTAATTCTTCGAATCAGGTGGTCAAAGTATTGGAGTTTCAGCTTCAGCATCAGTCCTTCCAATGAACATTCAGGACTGATTTCCCTTAGGAGGGACTGGTTGGATCTCCTTGCAGTCCAAGGGACTCTTGAGACTCTTCTCCAACATCACAGTTCCAAAGCATCAGTTCTTTGGTGCTCAGCTTTCTTTATAGTCCAACTCTCACATCCGTACATGATACTGGAAAAACCATAGCTTTGACTATTTGTCCCTTTGAGGGACAAATAATATCTCTGCTTTTTAACATGCTATCTAGATTGGTTCTAACATTTCTCCCAAAGAGTAAGTGTCATGATACTGGAAAAACAATAGCTTTGAATACGTGGACCTTTGAGGGACAAACAATGTCTCTGGTTTTTAACATGCTATCTAGATTGGTTCTAACATTTCTCCCAAAGAGTAAGTGTCTTTTCATTTCATGGCTGTGGTCACAATCTGAAATGATGTTGGAACCCTAAATAAATAAATGAATAAATAAATAAATAAATAAAGGCTGTCACTGTTTCCACTGTTTCCCCATCTATTTGCCATCAAATAGTGGAATCAGATACCGTGATCTTCATTTTTTAGACTCTTAGCTTAGATATCCTTTGGCTTCCCTGGTAGATCAGATGGTAAAGAATCTGTCTGCAGTGAAGGAGACCCAGGTTCAATCCCTGGGTCAGGAAAATCCCTTGGAGAAGGAAATGAGAACCCACTCCAGTATCCTTACCTGGAAAAATCCCATGGACAGAGGAAACTGGTTGGCTGAGGTCCATGGGGTCTTAAAGAGTCGGGCACGACTGAGCGACTAACACTAATGTAGTTCAACTCTCTTTGTTGTGGCTTTCCTTAGCGAAGCTTTCCTTAATTAGCTCTCCTTGGCTCAGATGGTAAAGCGTCTGTCTCCAATGCGGGAGACCCAGGTTCTATACCTGGGTTGGGAAGATCCCCTGGAGAAGGAAATGGCAATCCACTCCAGGACTATTGCCTGGAAAATCTCATGGACAGAGTAGCCTGGTAGGCTACAGTCCAGGGGGTTGCAAAGAGTCAGACACGACTGAGTGACTTCACTGTCTTAGCTCACCTCCCCTTGTCTTAGCTCACTTTAGTTCTCCTTAGCTCAGCTCTCAACTCAGTTCTCCACAGCTCTCCTTATCTAAGCTTTCTTTATCTCAACTATCCATAGCTTAGCCCTCCTTAGCTGTCCTTAGCTTAGCTCTCCTTGCACAACTCAATAGCTCTCTTTAGCTCACCTCTCCATAGCTCAGCTCTCCTTAGCTCTACTTAGGTCTCTTTAGCTCAGCCCTCCTTAGCTGTCCATAACTCTCCTTAGCTCTCCATAACTCTCCTTAGCTTAGCCCTCCTTAACTCAGGCCTTCTCAGCTCAGCTCTTCACAGTTCCCCTCAATTAGCTCTCCTTAGGGTACGTAAGCTGACCTTAGCCCCCTTTTCCTAGCTCTCCTTAGCCAAGTTCAGCATTACTTAGCTCTCCTTACCTCACCTCTCCTTAGCTTAGCTCTCTTTATCTTAGGTCTTATTAGTTCTCCTAGAAGGCTATGGAGAGCTAAGGAGAGCTGACCTGAGGAGGGATAAGCTAAGGAGAGCTGAGTTAAGAAGTGCCATGCTCAACAGGAGAGCCACGCTCAGGAGCAGAGCCACACTCAAAAGCAGAGCCAGGCTCAGGAGAGATAGGTCGGCTGAGCTTAGGGGAACTGAACTAAGGAGAGCTAAGCTATAGAGAGCTACAGAGAGCTAAGATAAGGATAAGTAATTAAGAAGAGCTATCCTAAGGACAGCTGAGCTAAGGAGAGCTATGCAAGGGAATGCTAAGTTAAGGAGAAATAATTAAGGAGAGCTAAGCAGAGTTCTCAGAGAAATAGAGGAAAACAATAGAATGGGAAAGACTGGAGATCTCTACAATAAAATTAGAGATACCAACAGAACATTTTATGCAAACGTGAGCACAATAAAGGACAGAAATGGCCTGGACCTAACAAAAGCAGAAAGTATGAAGAAGAGGTGGCAAGAATACACAGAATAACTATACAAAAAAGATCTTCATGATTCAGATAATCACGATGGTGTGATCACTCACCTAGAGACATATATCCTGGAATGTGAAGTCAAGTGGGCTTTAGGAAGCATCACTATGAAAGAAGCTAGTGGAGGTGAAGGAATTCCAGTTGAGCTATTTCAGCCCTAAATTTGATGCTGTGAAAGTATTGCACTCAATATGACAGCAAATGTGGAAAACTCAGCAGTGGCCACAGGACTGCAAAAGGTCAATTTTCCTTCCAATCTCAAAGAAAGGCAATGAGAAAGAATGCACAAACTACCGCACAGTTGCACTCATCTCACACGTGAGTAAAGTAAACTCAAAATTCTCCAAGCCAGGCTTCAATAATACGTGAACCATGAACTTCCAGATGTTTATGCTGGATTTAGAAAAGGCAGAGGAACCCTAAATCAAATTCCACACATCCGTTGGATCAACAAAAAAGCAAGCGAGTTCCAGAAAAATATATACTTCTACTTTATTGACTATGGCAAAGTCTTCGACTGTGTGGATCACAGTGAACTGTGGAAAATTATGAGAGATGAGAATACCAGACCATCTGACCTGCCTCTTGAGACCTGTATGTAGGTCAGGAAGCGACAGTTAGAACTGCATGTGGAACAAAAGACTGGTTCCAAATATGGAATGGAGTATGTCAAGGCTGTATATAGTCACCTTGCTTATTTAACTCATATGTAGGGTACGTCTTGAGAAATGCTGGCCTGGATGAAGCACAGGCTGTAATCAAGATTGTTGGGAGAAATATCGATAATTTCAGATATGCAGACGACACCACCCTTATGTCAGAAAGCAAAGAAGAACTAAAGAACATCTTGATGAAAGCAAAAGAGTAGAGTGAAAATGTTGGCTTAAGACTCAACATTCAGAAAACTAAGACCATGGCATCTGGTTCTATCATTTCATGGCAAATAGATGGGGAAACAGTTACACACTTTATTTGGGAGGGGGGGCTTCAAAATCACTGCAGATGGTGATTGCCGCCATGAATTTAAAAGATGCTTACTCCTTGGAAGAAATGTTATGACCAAACTTCACAGCATACTAAAAGGCAGAGAAATTACTTGGCCAACAAAGGTCCATCTAGTCAAAGCTATGGCTTTTCCAGTAGTCATTTTGAATGTGAGACTTGGATCACAAAGAAGCTCAGTGCTGAAGAACTGAGGCTTTTGAACTGTGGTGTTGGAGAAGACCCTGAGAGTCCCTTGGACTGCAGGGTGATTCAACCAGTCCCTCCTAAAGGAGATGAGTCATGAGTGTTCATTGTAAGAACTGATGCTGAAGCTGAAACTCCAATAGTATAGCCACCTGATTCAAAGAACTGACTTATTTGAAAAGACGCTGATGCTGGGAATGGTTGAAGGAGGCAGAAGGGGACAACAGAGGATGAGATGGTTGGATGGCATCACAGACTCAATGGGCATGAGTTTGAGTAAACTCCAAGAGTCACTGATGGACAGGGGGGCCCATCATGCTGGAGTCCATGGAGTCACAAAGAATCAGACACGACTGAGTGACTGAACTGACTAACTGAAGGAGAGCTGAACTAATGATAGCTATCTTAGGAGAGCTGAGCTAAGGAGAGCCGAGGTAAGGAAATCTAAGCTAACGGGAGGAGAGCTGTGTTAAGGAAAGATAAACTATGGAGAACAGAGCTAATGATAGCTATCCTATGGAGGATCACACTAAGGAGAACTAGGAGGGCTGAGACAACTGCTCAAGGAGAGCTAGAGACAGCTGAGCTAAGGAGAGCTAAGCAAAGGAGAGTTAAGCTAAGGAGAGTTGAGCTAGTAAAGCTGAACTGAGGAGAGCTAAGGAGGGCTGAGCTAAGGAGCGTGAGGGGACACCAGGTTTGGTGGCTTCTCTGGCTCATTCTATTTTACAACCAAGTATGACAGAAACTCTAAGACAACAGTAGCTATCCTAAAAGAGGAGGGAATTAAAAAGACCTTGCAGCATGGAGGCTTTTCTCTGTAACTGCAGCCTTCAAACTGTTGTTGGTGAACATCTGATATTCACAAGGCCACTGGACTCGACATGACCCCTACGTTTCAAAATGTCAGGGATAACACATTAAAAAATAGCAATAAAAAAAAAAAAACCAACAAAGCAAACAACAACAACAAAAAAAAAAAACAGGACACACTCAGAAGGTAAATATCACTAGGTAAATACAACTCAAAGTGATTTCAAAAAACAAAAACCTCATGAATAATACTCAAAGGGGTTTCTTATCAGAGATACGAAATCCTTAGATTTCTGCCAAGTGACGTCAACTCTGACAACTGGAAAACGCCACCATTGAAAACAGTCCAGACTTTTTCCATTAAGTTATTATCATTATTACTTACCATTAAGAAATTATAACTTAATATTAGTACCCAAACAAACTGAAATGGACTTACAATCCTGGTAGGAACATAACTGTTAGCAAATATTTTCGATGGGTGAGAGGCCAAAAGGTGAAGGCTGGAATAAACTTACTCCCACAAATACCTATTCATAATCCACATGGACATCCTTTATCAAGAGACATGTTCTCAACATATTCTAAAAACTTATCTGTGACAATAACTGCAGCTGAATACCTCCAGGTATCTGTGGAAGGGTGGGAGAATCTGTTTACCGGCAATAACTACAACATTGTAAGTAGTCTTAAAAAAGAAATAAAACTTTCACTTAAAGAAAAAACCTCCAAGGCCAGAGAGACAAAAGTTTTTGCTGTCTTTCATTTTCTCATTTTACTCTCATTTTCAACCAGGCCTAGGAGAACCACTGAGGCTGCTGTTACCATAGCAACAAGAGGAGGGAATGAGGAAATGCTACGGCCTTGTGGACATTTTCTCGAACAGCAACATTAAACTAATTGTAGATGGACACACCATCAAAGGGTGCTGAGCTGTAACAGATACCAACACATAACAAATTGTCAGGGATCACAGAGGTGGAAAAACACTAAAGTAAACACAGAGTAAGCTAACAGGAAGAGGATATGAGTAAACACAGATATACACATTTCCATGTTTCTTTTAAAAAGGACATGACAATTTCCATATTAGGTGAATTCTAAGAAATACAAACATCAAAGTTGCACGCACATTATCACCTCTGCCTGAGCATGTAAAAAGGCCACTGTCATAAGCTGGACATGGCATAAATGATAGAGTTACATTACTACAGTGAACGCTTTAAGGTACTGGTGGCATGGACCGGATAAGAGCAATATTATATTGCATGACTTGAAAAGTGCAGTCCCATGAGAGAAAAAGAAATGAATAAATAAATGAAGTGCTAGAAACAGTATGGTAAAACAGATCACCCCTTGAAAAATTTCAAAAATTATCATACTTCGAACACCAGACACCCCAAATCAGATCACTTGGTACCATTCAGAAAATTGAACAGATGAAACTAAAGATAGTGTACCTGGAGAGAGCAATGGATAAACAAACGTGATACAGGTCTAGAACGAATTTTGAATCAAGGATTTAAATATGAATGTATACCGTGTTCAGAGATAGAGATAAATCCAGAGATCATCACACTGAGTGAAGGGGGGTCGATTCAAAGAAACATCATGGGAATCCATGGACAGGTGGGATACAAAAATTCGGAGCAGTGAGCAGCCACACAAAGGTGTTGTGGACACCCAACCTGACAAGAAACTTATGGGTAGCAGGGTACCCTGGTGGATGTAAGGGATACATCTGGAGCTTGGCATTTGGTTCTTCCCACAGATACATATAAAACAGAGAATCTATGTAAACATACTTGAGCAAGAGTGGTAGATGCAACACACTCTAATAACATGTAGGAGAAAACAAGCACAGCTGAATACATCAACTACTCTCAGTGACACAAAACAAGAATCTAGACACAGAAAAGAAATATATTCTTGGCAATCAACTTAAATAGAATAGAAACCTTTACTTAAAATAAAATCCCAAAGTGAGCAGTCACCAGGGTTGGTGGCATCTTCTGGATCCTTCTACTCGAATGTACAACTAGGCCTAATGAAAACTCTCAGGCAGTGTAGGCCATCCTAAAAGAGGACAGAAGAAAGACACTTTCCAGTGTGGAGGATTTTCTCTGCCACCACAGCACGAAAATGATCACTGATGGACATCTGAAAATCACAAGGCTGCTGGACTTGACATCACACTTACCTTTGAGCACATCAGGTGTCACACACCCAAAATTAAACAACTAAACACACACATGTAAAGCAAAACTGGAACAATCCCTGGAAGAAACCATCAGCAGGTAAATACAAATAAAGTGCTTTCAAGAGCAAAAAGCCCATGAATAGCACTCCATAAGGTTTCTTATCAGAGATAGAAAATCCAAACTTCCATGAGACATCAACTCTGAGCAGTGGAAAAGGCCACCATGGAAATCGGACCAGAACAGAAATGGTAGATTAACATTAGTCAGCACGATCCTTTTATAGTAGTGGGGACATATTGGTGGGAAGAACCAGGATAAGAATCACTGTCCACATCCCTTTATAGAAACAAATTAGAAAGAATGACAGGGCGTCTCCACTCCTATGATACTTCAGAAATACACAGATTTTGAAAACCACACACTCCAGAGCATGCACTGCAGCAGGATTCCCAATGCCCAGAGATGAAACTAAACAAAATACATGGGGGCAGTAAGAAGAATGGATCAAGGACTAGGATACAGCTTCATGACAGTATATGACTCAGGCATTGAAACAAGGAAATACTGTCATTATCAGAGGTACAGATAAGTGTGGTAATAATCAGAGTCAGTGAAGAAAGGCAGATTAGAGACAGGTCACAGGATTTCCCTTTCAAATGGGACAGATAATATTGCTGGCAGTGAGTACTCTGACTGAGGGGAAATGGACACCCAGTGCTGGGAACTCCCTGATGCTTAGCGAAGGGGATGGGTGAGAGAAAAGCTTACATTGGAAGGCTGAAATTCATGGATTCCAGAAATACTTGTCAAATGCATAATCTGCAGGGACCGACGTAGCAAGAGTAATGTACCACACACTTACAGAGAGCAGGTCAGAGGAAATAAACAGTGGTGAATACCTCTGTGTTTTGGAGTAAGGGAGGGAGAATCAGTACAGCCCCCAAAAGGCAACTCTGTACATCAGTTTCGTCAAACATGAAATATGAACTACAGTAAAACTGAGAAGAAATGAGATACAAGCATTTGGGGATTGGGGGCTGGGGTGGGTTGGAGTGGGTGGCAGGCTTCCTTTGTCTCATGCTACTCTCATTTAGAAGTGGAAATGCACATACCTCTTAGGATGCAGTTACCATAATAACAGGAGAAGAACCTGAAGAAATCCTGCAACCTATGTCCACTTTCTGGAGCAGTAGCCTTACAGCAACTTTACATTTTGGCCTGAGGGACACTAGCTATTCACAAGGCGGCCGGGCTCTAAATGACATCAACCATTATGAAAGGGCCAGGGGTCCCACACCAAAATTAAAACCAGAATAATGCACATAATGAAGAAAGAAACCTCAACAGAAAATACTTAGTCGATGCTTAGAAAGAAGCCTCCAGTAATGTCCCTCATTTGCTCTCTTATCAGCAATACGAAAAGTTAAACTGAAACACAATATCACTACTGAGAAATAAAACAGGCGACTATCCAAAACTCTATAGATAAAGAAAAGTAAAGCAATATTAGTGAAGAGGATCCTCGTATGCCACTGGTGGGAGTTAAGCAGTCAGAGCCTTGATGAGCATGACTGTTGAAAGGCCTTGGAATCATAACATGAGAGAGATGATGCCATATGGCAGTTCCACTCCCAGAATATTCGAGAAATCAGCAGATCATGGAAAACACATGCCCAAACTCCCATCTACACAGACATACACTGTAGTAGCATTTACAATGTCCAAGAGAGGAAAGGAAAGAGAATCATTGGGGTCAGACGAAAGCAGAAAAATAATGGGACATAGAGACACAACAAAATATGACTCAGACATTACGAATATCTGAATGGAACAGATAAGTGTGGTGATAATCTGACTCAGTGAAGAACGGCAGATTAGAGACACGTCATAGGATTTACCTTTCAAACAGAACTGACAATATTGCTGGCAGTGGGTGCCCTAAGCAAGGCAAAATGGACACCCAGTGCTGGAAACTCCCTGATGCTTAGCAAAGGGGATGGGTGAGAGGAAGCCTTACATTGGAAGGGTGACATTCAAGGCTTCCCACAAACACCTGTCAAATACACAATCCACTGGGACGGACATAGAAAGAGTGATGTACTACACACTTTCTGAGAGCAGGTCAGAGGAAATAAACACTGGCAAATGCCTCTGTAAATCTGTATAAGGGAGCAAGAATCAGTACAGATTTAACAAAGGTAACTCTATAGATCAGCGTCGTCAAACAAGAAATATGAAATACAATCAAGCTGACAAGGAAGCAGACACAAGCTCCAGGAGTTAGTGATTGACAGGGAAGCAGGGCATGCTACAGTCCATGGCATCCCAAAGAATCGGCCACGACTGAGCAATTGAATTGAAGTGACTGACATATACTTATAAAATCCTAATACAGACTCAAAAGGGATGCCCTATCCCAGGAGTGGTGTACAACACAGATTTTAATAATACATATGGGAAAATAAATACAGATGAAAAAAATCTATGTATAGTTAAAAAGATACAAGAATATGTACATCTAAAACAATAAGGCCATTTGGGTCAACATGCATGGACCGAGAGATGATCATACTAAATGAAGGGAAGCACACAAAGAAAGACAAATACTAAACGATATCACTTAAATTTTAAATCTAAGATATAACACAAATTAATGTATATATGAAACAGAAACACACTCATGTACATAGAGAACAGAGTTGTGATTTCCAAGGCTGAGAGAACTGGGGAAGCAATGGAGTAAAAGTGGGGTTAAGAGATATAAACTAGAGTCGATAGACAAGTTCCAACTGTAGAGTACAGAGAAATAAATTCAGTATCCTATGATATAGGATACTGATAAATTCAGTATCCTATGATAAACTCCCATATGGGAGTTCCCTGGTGGTCCAGCAGTTAAGACTCCACATTTCCCCTACAGTGGATACAGGTTGAAATCTTGGTCACAAATCTAATTGCCCATGCTGCATAGTGTAGCCAAAAATAAACAAAATTTAAATTAAAAATATATATCACACCGTGTATATATACACATATATGTGCATAACTGAATCACTTTCCTGTAAAGCAGATATTCACACAACGTTGTAAATCAGGTGTAATTCAGTTAAAATGTAAGATGACTGGGAAAAGAAAAGATTGCTCTATTTCACTGTATCTAAAGTTAATATCCAAAGAAATTTTCTGTAAACAAACACAGATGCTTACTTAATGGCAGGCTTGCTGAAATACTTAAGGAGAAACATGCTGATGTCTGCAATTTATCACAAAAGGCAACAAGGAAAAAAGATTGACTGTTGATTGGAAGGAGGGATGGATAAATGGATAGATAACTGACAAAGGAAGTATTGTAAAATGGTTACAAACCAGAACCCTATATATGCTGTCTACAAGAGACCCACCTTAAACCAAGGGACACATATGGAGTGTGTGTCCATGTAGAAAGTGAAAGGCAGAAAAAAAGGTGTTTCATGCAAATGGAGACCGAAGGAAAGCAGGAATAGGAATACTCAGATCAGATAAAATAGACTGAAATAAAGATCATGAAATGAGAAAATGAAGCCCACTACATAATGATCAAAGGATCAATCCAAAGGCAATATATAATAATTATAAATATATATGCACCCAACATAGGAGCACCTCAATACATAGGGCAAATGCTAATAAATTTGAAAGGGGAAATTAACAGTAATACAATAATAGTGGGAGAATTTAATATCCCACTCGCACATATCGATAGATCAACCAAGCAAAAAACTAACAAGGAAACACAAACTTCAAATGATACAATGGACCTGTTAGACCTAATTTATATCTACAGGACACTTAACTCCAAAGTAATGAATTTCACTTTTTTCTCAAGTGCACATGGAACATTGTCCAGGATGGATCACATTCTGGGCCATAAATTTAGCCTTAGTAAATTTTTAAAAAGCGAAATAATTTTAGGCATCTTTTCTGATCACAATGTGGTTAGGTTAGATGTCAGCTACAGGAAAAAAAAAAAACTATTAAAAATACGAACAAATGGAGGTTAAACAACAGGCTTCTGAATAACCAACAGGTAACAGAAGAAATCAGAAAACAAATAAAAACATGATAGAAACAAACGAAAATGAAAACATGACAATCCAAAACCTATGGGATTCAAAAAAGCACTGCTAAAGGCAAGTTTCGTAAATACAAGCTTACCTCAAGAAACAAGAGAAATATCAAAAAATGACCTAAATTTACACTGAAAGCAACAAGAAAAAGAAGAAATGAAGAATCTTGAGGTTAGTAGAAGGAAAGAAATCATAACAATTAGGGCAGAAATAAATGAAAAAAGAGAAGGAGACCATAGCAAAAATCAGCAAAAGTAAAAGTTGATTCTTTGAGAAGATAAAAAATAAAGACAAACTATTAGCCAGACTCATCAAGACACAAAAAGAGAGGAGTCAAATCCACAAAATTAGAAAAGAATATGGAGAAATCACAACAGACAACACAGAAATAAAAAGGATCATAAGAGACTACTATCAGCAACTATATGACAATCAAATAGACAACTTGGAAGAAATGGAAAAATACTTAGAAAAGTTTAACATTCCAAAACTGAAACATGAGGAAGTATTTAATCTTAACGGACCCATCACTATCATGGAAAGCAAAACTGTAATCAAAACTCTTCCAAAAAAACAAAAATAAAAAAGCTCAGGACCAGATGGCTTCTTCACCCTCATGTCTAACCTGGTCACCTGGAGAAAACAAGAGAAGGAACAGAGGATGGCATTGGTTTGGGGAAGAGGGTGAAGGTGGATGTCAAGAATGGTTTCAGGAGAAGGGGTATGGGCAGAGAAGGGTATGTGCCAGGCAAGGACAGGGGAAGTTGTCTTATGGGGTGGTGTAAATGGGTAAGAAGTTGGGTGGGTTCATCTCACCTTGACACTTGTTTCAGTCCTCAGTTGACAGGACGTCTTCCTCTTTTTCTCCTGAGTATCTAGAGTCAGCTTTTCCATAACTGCTCTAGAGCCTTTAGGCTTCCCAGTCACCTTAGTCATTTAACAAGACTTAGAATGGTCTGCTCCAGAGGCCCTGAGCACCACTATGTATACCCTCACAGAAGGCCACACCCTTATGCTTTATGAGGTCAGCAAGTCACTTCCTCAGCCAACGGTGGCCTTAGGTGAGACTTGAAATCACAAAGCCTCATTCTGTCACCTCTGGGAGTAACTCAGAAGATTCGGTGGGAGAAACGAGGAATTTTTAATGACCCTTCAGAGCCCTCCAAATTCACCTGCCATCTTTAGCTCTCTAAGTCTACATTGAAGGGTCACATGGCAGGGAGAATGTGTCTGCTCCAAACCTTGTCTCACTGCCAGAGATTTCAGGCTTTCATTCTGTTCTCTCTCACATTTCACCATTATCTCATTTTTAATATCTTGCCTAAAATTCCTCCATGGTAATTAGATTGTATTGAAGAGTTTGTGGAAATGAGAATCAGTCCACTTTCCTCCTACATGGTGGTCTTAAAGCACCTTTAATACCATTTAATTCTGGGCCACCAACCATAGATCTTTTGCACCCCTCCTCCTCTCTCAGGGTTCACATAGCTCTCCACAGTTTTCTAGTTTCCAACCTGAAACCACTGTCTTCTGGCTGTGAGACTGCACTGAATACACTTGCTCTTGGTCCACTTGGAGCTGTCTTGTTTCAAGTCTAGGACTCATGGTCACCTAACTAGGTGTACTAACCAGGTTTGTGTTTTAAGATGGTTCTGTGTATGAGGTAGATAAATGCATGCTTCAAGTTGTGCTGGGTGATCCCAAGAAGGAAATGACCACCTGTAACTGATTAGTATTCCCAGGAAGGGGTGGTGCTTGCCCATTGGTGTGTGAGCCTGGTATGCAAAGGTCTTCTCAACATGTACCCTCACGAATCTCTTTTCTCATCTTGTTTTCTTGCTGGCATCGCCATTGGAGCTTACCTCACATTGAAGACCTTTTGGAATTCATTTCCATGAAGAACTACCACAAGCTTCCAGGTCCCTGGAGGAAACATTGAGTAATCATGTCCTTCTCATCCAGTTCCCAAGGTCTCTGATTGAGGTGGTTAGCTCTGGAGGAAAGGGGAATGAGTTGTGTGCTTCATCTCAGTGCCTGCCTATACAGTTTTTTTTTTTTTTTGTCTTAGTGGGACTTCCTGGGTTTCCTGTGAAGTTCACACTTCCTGATTTCCACTGGCTGCTTATTCACCCTGGATGCATCACACTGCTTAAAGTTTTAAGAGGTAGAAGAAAGCACACCATAAACAAACCCAAAATATGACTCTTTTTTTTTTTTTATTTTTTTTTTTT